>CALYLW010000603.1:187500-363893 GCA_944989445.1 Ampullaceana balthica | reverse complement strand
CTAGACCCATGACATTACCGACACCAGAAGTTGGAGAGCATAACTTTAACTGACAAATTAATTTCGTCTCAGATAAGAGACTAATAAAAATTCCGAGGGGAAACACAGGCGTCCAAACAAGTGTAGAGGTGACGAATAAACCCTGTTATTATTGAACAATTTAGCGTGTTTTAACCTTGAAATTAATACTAAGAAATTGAGCGCACTAGAAAATTGATAATAACATTTTAAATTTCAAAATACAATAATTACGCACTGAAAGGCGTTAAAGTAGATTTTAAGTAGACAAATATTACTACTTAAAGGTTATAAAACTTTTTACTGTTGATCGTTATATACCTTTAAAAAGAATTCAAAAATAATTTTAAGATTTTCAAACTCAAGATACATTCTGAAACAATGGAATAGTTCTGTAATCTTTAAAATATAAATAAAACCGTCTCATAAAAAAGTGCTCTATGCTTCCAGCGGATCCTATCATTATGTCATACATCACAAACTTTGATTATTTCAAATCATCATGTCCTATCATCATGTCCTATCATCATGTCCTATCATCATGTCCTATCATCATGTCCTATCATCATGTCCTATCATCATGTCCTATCATCATGTCCTATCATCATGTCCTATATCATGTCCTATCATCATGTCCTATCATCATGTCCTATCATCATGTCCTATCATCATGTCCTATCATCATGTCCTATCATCATGTCCTATCATCATGTCCTATAATCATGTCCTATCATCATGTCCTGTCATCATGTCCTATCATCATGTCCTATCATCATGTCCTATCATCATGTCCTATCATCATGTCCTATCATCATGTCCTATCATCATGTCCTATCATCATGTCCTATCATCATGTCCTATCATCATGTCCTATCATCATGTCATATCATCATGTCCTATCATCATGTCCTATCATCATGTCCGTATCATCATGTCCTATCATCATGTCCTATCATCATGTCCTATCATCATGTCGTATCATCATGTCCTATCATCATGTCGTATCATCATGTCCTATCATCATGTCTATCATCATGTCGTATCATCATGTCCTATCATCATGTCCTACATCATCATTCATTCTTCCAATCATCATGTCCTATCATCATGTCCTATCATCATGTCCTATCATCATGTCCTATCATCATGTCCTATCATCATGTCCTATATCATGTCGTATCATCATGTCCTATCATCATGTCCTATCATCATGTCCTAATATCATGTCCTACATCACAAACTTTCATTACTTCCAATCATCATGTCCTATCATCATATCATGTCATTATGTCCTATCATCATGTCCTATCATCATGTCATAAATTGAAAAAAAGGAAAAGATACAAGAAATTGGTACCTACTTATTACTTTTATTTTGTCTACAATTTAACAGAAAAGCTATAACATTTGGAGATGAAGATTAAACTATTTCAATATAAAAAATAAACATTAAATTGAATATTATTTCGTTATTCATTTACCTTGCTATTCCTTAACGAAAGTTAACAACCAACTATTATCTCTGTTAACTCTTTAAAAAAAACTAAGCATAAAATTAAAACATATTTCTCATTGTTTTTATAAAACCTTTGTAAAGACTTTTTCTTGAAGCGTAGCTATTCATACAACTACAACGAAACGCATCCGATTTAGAAGTTCACTTGTACACAGCAGTTAATAACATGATATATCGTGTTAGTGTCTGTTGCTATTGGGCAAACGATATCGTCTGCAGTTCAGTGGTTCTAAAATTGTGGTGCATTTTGAAGGTATGTTCCTTTTAATGAATATTATTTTAAAATATTATTTTGTCACTTTGCCTCTGAGTTAAATCACTTTCCAAAATGCAAAGATACAAATTTGTTTCGTCATTTGTTTCGTAAAATTTAAATCGTACTTAAATTTCAGTTTAAACCTTCAATAAAATTATTGCAAAAGTTTTACATTTTTAAAACAAAAAATATTTGTTATGTGATATAATATAATTGAAATTAAGATATATGTATGTTAATAAAAAAAATATATTCGTGCAAAATCAAGGATTTAAATAAATCATTTTTAAAATAGGATACATGAGGATTATGACCGAATAAATTCTATTATAAATAATGCAGATCAAATGTTGATAGCTGCAATAAATATCAGTGCATATTGTTTGAAATATTTATTTTAACCTAGTTATAATTTTTTTGTGTGATATAAATAGGTGTAAAAGAGGGTGTTAATTATTTTTAAATCATTTATATTGCGTCACCCAAATTTTGTTGGCATGTTGGGAAGGGGTGCAGCTTATTTAAACTAAGCTAATTTATATCGGTTAAAGAGCCAGTTTTAATCAAATCTATATAAAAAAAATACCTTATGTAATGATTTTAAAAAAAATAATAATAAATTTAAAAAAACATCTTATTTAGCACTTTAAAAATAATAAGTCTCAAAAAATATTTCGATTAGCAGAAAAATACATTTTTGATAAATGTATTGATTTTTGTCCATCGTCAAGTCGAGCATATTTTATGAATCGCGTGTGCATTTTGAGAACGCAAAAACGCAAAAACACATTTGATATCTTCGACCTTTTATTTTATAAAATAAAAACACTATCTCTGCCTAAGGTGTCTAAATAAAGCCACAGTAAGCTCCCCTACACTTTCTCGTAGATCTGTATACAACTGTAAGGCTTGGGGTGGCACTTCCAGTGGAATCGTGTTATAGAAATGGTTGGTTTGAGAAATCAATATTCCCTTATATGTATGCTGTACCTGGTTTACTTTTATATATATACTAGCAAAATACCCCCGCTTCGCTGCGGAAATTAGTATTTCAGTTACGTTGAGAATCCGCGAAAAACAAATTCAAAACACCAATTGATTTCAATCTGGATCATGATGGATATAATACATATATTAACTTCACCGTCTTGTCTGTCTGTCTGTCCTAGTCCCGCAGAAAAACAAAAGCGAAAAGTAAAAAATGACACACTTCCCGTGATCCTATCGAGCTGATAATTTTATTTTTTTGTCTGCTACCATTTCGGGAGGGTACTCAATAACGTCCCAAAGTTTCATGCTCCTACCTACACGGAAAGTTATATATTTAATGATGAGTCTGTTTTATATAGCTCATATCAGAAAAAACTACATTTTGGACCTCAGCCCCATAGAGAATGTTAATTTTACATTTGTTTTGATTGTTACCGCAATGGTAATGGAAGTGTACTTAACAACTCTCTAAAGTTTTATGCTGCTATCAAGACGAGACATTGGAGAATTAGTGATGCGTCAGTTTTTATATAAGAAAAAAACTACATTTAGGCCCCTGGGCCACAGTAAGTGAAAATTTAAATATTTTTTCGCCTGTTACCATCGCGGAAGTGTACTCAACAACTTCCCAAAGTTTCATGCTTCTACCTACTCGGGAAATAGGACAATTAGACATTTTCAAATGTTTATATAGCCCATTGAAGGAAAAAAACGATTTTGGGCCCCGGCCCCCATGAAGGTGAATTTTAAAATTCTTTTTCGCCATTTATCGTCCAAAGAGGCTACTTGACAATTTCACAAGGTTTCATGCTTCAACCTACGCGGTAACTCCGAGAATTAGTGATGGGTCTGTTTTAATATAAGAAGAAACTACATTTTGGCCCGCGGCCCCCATTAAGTGATAATTTAAATATTACTTACCTGTTACCATCGTGGAAGTGTACTTAACAACTACCCCAAGTTTCATGCTTCTACCTACACGGGAAATAGGAGAGTTTGTGACTTTTAGTTTTTATATAGCTCATATAAGTAAAAAACTTCATTAGGAAGTGATAATTTAATTTTTTTTCTCCCGTTGCTATCGCTGGTTTGCACTCAACAACTTCCCAAAGTTACATGCTTTCTTCTACTCGAGAAATGAGAAAATTAGTGATTTCATATTTTATATACCCATATTAGGTGAAAAAGCGTTTTTGGGCCCCGGGCCCCCAACAGTGTGAATTTTAAAATTCTTATTCGCCAATTATCGTTGAGAGTGTACTCAGCAAGTTCCCAAAGTTTCATGCTAATACCTACACGGGAAGTTGGAGAATTAGTGATGAGTCAGTGTTTTATATAAGAAAAAAACTACATTTTGGCCCCCGGACCCCATTAAGTGTTATTTTAAATATTTTTTTCGCTTGTTACCATGGCGGAAGTGTGTTTATCAACTACCCAGTGTTTCATGCTTCTACCTACATGGGAAATAGGAGAATTAGTGATTTTTAGTTTTTATACAGCTCATATTAAGAAAAAACTTAATTTGGGCCCCCGGCCCCCAGGAAGTGATAATTTAAATATTTTTTCACCCGTTACCATCGCGGGATTTTACTCAACAACTTCCCAAAGTTTCATGCTTCTGCCTACTCGGGAAATAGGAGAATTGGTGATTTTCAAATTTTATATAGGCCATTTAAGGAAAAAAAAACGTTTTTGTGCCCCCGGCCCCCATTAGTGTTAATTTTAAAATTCTTTTACGCAGATTTTCGTCGTCAGAGGCTACTCAACAACTTCCCAAAGTTTCATGCTTCTACCTGCACGGGAAGTTGGAGAATTAGTGATGAATGAGTCAGTGAGTGAGGGCTTTGCCTTTTATTAGTATAGATTAGTGTATTCCCATAAAAAATTACGGAAGTTTTCAAAATGGATATATTTCAGTTTTTGTAATAATCCCTTTTGCCTGAAAGCCGCATAGTAAATAATAATAAAACGTAGAGACCGAGAGCGAAAAATTTAATCTCTTATCCATATTGAACAATTTTATGCGGACGTTTGAAAATAGCAATGTTTTTTTTTGTTTTTTTTTGCTGTATTTTTTTCAAGGCTATTTTTTTAGCGGTGCGCTTTCTAAAATCTAGCGTTACGAACGGACATAGCATAGTATTTATTTTGATTATATTTACGAAAATATGTGTTATGAGAAAACCTCCAAGTTTAGGCTTCGCGTTATATAAGATTGCATGATTAATAATGATAAAATCATGATAATAGTATATGCATAGTGAATTACACACATCATACATTTATACTGCAGCAAAGAAATTTGAAGTTCAAAGTGTTAACAAATATTGCCGAGGAGTCAGCCGGACGTTAACTTGCGGCATTGAATAGTTCGCACACATTATGAGTGCACCAATAATACAACACAGTGAGTTAAAAATAAATTATGTGACTGTAATGTGATCCATATCAAGGACATCTGTGATTTGAAGCAGTTTAAGCTTCTTTGATGATTATTACTTGTCAGTTTATTCGCCCATTTGTCCATACATTATTAGCACAACATTAACAAAACATGTAAAAAATTAAATGTAATTTTTACACATGTTAATAACAAAGAACTACCATTACACATACGTAGTATTCAAACAACCAAGTCCTTCAAGACTGCACTTAAGACACATCTTTTCAAAATTTATTTTTAAAATTGATGAAACAACATTTCTTGTAAATGATTAACGTAGCTTATGTATAATGTATTGTAATTTTGTGTGTTTGTTGTGATATGAAAGTTAATTTAATACTTATAGGTATGTTATTTCTTTCATGTAAAGCGCTGTGAGCCCAGTTCCTTACTGGGATACCGCGCTATATAAATAATCAATTTATTATTATTATTATTATTTTGCATGAAACGTAGTAAGCAAAGTTCGTCACAGAATAACAGAAAAGATTAAATTATCAACTGTTAATCATATTTACAATTTAGTATACACGATTTAGTAATTCACATAAACGTTTTTATTATTGTCAAGTCAACACCTTTTCAAGATCTATTATGACTCTTCAGTTTATGCACCCATTGGTCCATACATTATTACCTTTACATTATCAAAAACATGTAAACAAAAAATTGTAACTATTTACAAATATGAATAACAAAGAACTATTTATTTTGCATGAAACCTTTGAATTAAACTTTATCACTGGATAAACGAAAATATTTAAAGTATCAACAGTTAATAGTATATACAATATAATATACACGTTTTTAGGAATTGAAATAAACGTTTTCATTATTGTCAAGTCAGCATCCCTTCCAGTTCTATATTAAAAGCAAATTTTTTTTTAATTAGTCTAAGACGCATTAAAATATTACATGTAAATAACAATCAAACAAAAAATATTGTGGGAGGAGTCCAATTTTTAAATATGTTATTTTTTTAAACATACAAATATGCAATCTCAAAGTGTATAAAAGAAAAAAACAAACGCTAAACTAAAGCTGACACATTTCATTTGAAGTAATAAATAATGACTCTGTAGTTCAAAACGCATCGAAACTTGACAAAAAATGACAACCAATTTATAAATTTAATAAAGCGAAAAACGAATGTTATACATTGATATAGAAAATTATATTTATAATTACGTACGTAATATTGACATGGGCACATACACAAAAACGGACATTTAATAAAAAATAATAATAATAATATTAATCACATCAAATAAAACATGGCTCTTTTTACTTCGTTCCCTTCACACATTAATAAAAGCTCAAATAATGGCCAGAAAAACATTTTTAAATCTCGAAAGCAACATTTTTACTTCTATAAAAAAATTTTTTATCGGGAGTTACCTCGCATAGCGTCACGGACAGACACTACGTGACAGATTGAAAATAATGTTATTTAATTGTAGGCGTTCTCACATAACACAAACTTTCGTCAAATAAATCCTTGAAGTACTATTGTCAACAAAATAACTTTAATACAAACACTATGTGCAGAAATATCAAATTGAAGTTACACTTCGTGGAAACATCATCACTACATTCCTGCCATCTTGAATAACTCTAGCTCATTTTTCAGCGCTTTCACTCATTTGAGCTCTCTGTCATCCAACTCGTGATTCACAAGTGACATATGCGTTCGTGAAGTTTGTGACAAAAACTTCTTGTTTTTCGAGTTAACTCAATCATAACGGCTAAAAGTTCTCAGAATATCATGGTTTATGAGAATGCCACTTCAAATTATCAAATTACGATGGTTTTTGAGAAACAACTTACGGTTACCGGGCATCGCTCAAAAGTTGATAGAAACCTAATATAGGATCAAATTATTTTATATGAAACTTCGACAAAAACACTGAAATGGTACTCAAGCTCATGTGTTCACACACACATACAGGCAAGATTGCAAAACAGGGATTTTCAAACTCAGTATGGACTAAACGAAAGAGATTTATCAAAAACTTCAATTCGATTTTTTTTCACTATTACCATACCCACCTCCACGCTCGTATACCATAGAGTAAAAAAAAGGGACGCGTTCTGCAGGATAAACATGTTTTTCTTTTTTGTTTTGTTTTTGTAGCAATTACATTTTTGGCAGGTGAGAAACTAATCTACACGAAAATGTTGACATTATTTACCTATTCCTACCAAATTCCACTAAAGAATCGTTTCATTGTCAGTTCAAAACTTCTGCTTCAGTGGTTTCAAATTTTAGACAATGCAATGAATCAATGCATACATCATCAATGTTTTTTTTCCTCGCATAAATAAAAAATAAAATAAAATAATTTATTTTGATTTATTTTAGAATTGATTGTTCTTAGCACAATAGTTAAACCCTACCTACTAATGTGCTGTTAATTGATGATCCTTAGCACAATAGTTAAACCCTTATACCTACTAGTGTGTTGTTAATTGATGGTCCTTAGCACAATAGTTAAACCCTACCTAATAATGTGTGTTTAATTCTAGCTTGAAATTGTTTTGAATAAAGTAGGTAACTAGTTGACAGTTTTATTTTCAAAATCTTTCAGTTTAAAAAAAGAGGTAAATGTACAGGTGAATATCACAAGCCCTTTGAATAAAATCAAAGAGAAGAAAATCTCTCTTTAAGAAGTTGTAAAGCTAAATAGTTTAAAATGTTGAATTTTTATAGACAATATACCAATTTGTATAGACAATATACCAATTTTTATAGACAATATACCAATTTTTATAGACAATATACCAATTTTTATAGACAATATACCAATTTTTATAGACAATATACCAATTTTCATATTAAAACATCAAATGTTAACGTAGCAAAGTCGGTATAAAACTCATTCTTAGTTGAAATCTCTGTGATATTTAAACTTCACCACACTTAAGAATTACAAATGTAATCTATAGCAAAGCACCAGGGCATTGCGTTGAACCTGTAAGGGTTTTGTATATTTATACTTTCTTTTAAAGAGTTACAAGGTTTTAGGATTTTAAATACCTTATTTAAAAAAAATTGAATTCAAATATAATTTGTATAAAAAGCAAGATGTTTCCTGTATCAATTTCATAATGCAATGAAATTAAATTTATTGTTTTTCAAATGATATTTGCTTTTCTTTATGCTCGGATTTATTAAAAAATCAAACAAAACCTTAGGCTTTATAAAAAGGAACTTTAACAAATGTAATAGAGATATAAAACTAAAATGCTACCTCACTTTGGTGAGACCTGTACTAGAATATGCATCTTCTGTATGGGACCCATCCACCAAAGAAAACATTGATAAACTAGAACAAATTCAAAAAAGAGCTGCCAGATTCATTACTGGAGAATATTCGATACTGACAAGAATAACACCATTAGTTAAATCATTAAACCTTGAAACACTAGAGGATAGAAGAACCAAGAGCAAAGTAGTAATCATACATAAAGCAATTAATTCTAATTTAGAAATACAACACAAAGATAACTTAATACAACACTCAGATAGACATAAGGATAAAAACACCTTTCTTATTCCGTATGCAAGAACAAACACATACAAGTTTTCCTTCTTCTCGTCCGGAATTCGGGCGTGGAATGGGTTGCCTGAAGAATCCAGGAAAACCAACACTTTATCAACATTTAAATCTCTAATAAAAATGCAGGACTAAACACAAACCATAGATAAGCGTAGGACGCAATAATCTTCTGTATAGAAGGAGCGTCTGTAAACAGATAAGATAAGATAAGATCCGACCGAAAAATATTTATATATATAGGCACATATAATTTTTGGTCGTAGTGTGTGTGTGTGTTTGTTTGAGTGTGTGTGTGGGAGTATGTGTTTGAGTGTGTGTTTGAGTGTGTGTGTGAGAGCGAGAGAGAGAGAGAGCTTTGAATTTAAGCCTTTTATTAATTATTGGTTTACATGCAAACTGTGTCGCATGACTGACGCTTTTATGTCAATTCCGACGATATTTACAAAGTAAAATGTGGATGAGAGTTGCATTCTAAATGTTTGTTTATAAACTTTATAAAATATGTATAGCTTGTTAATTTGAAGTCAATGAAGTTAAAGAAAACATTTACATCACTATTAAGGAAATGAAAACCTTATTAATTTAAAAGTAAAAGTATTTGATTAAGAATCAATAAGCACAAGTATTTTACAGGTGTGAATTACTGGAGATAATAACTTCGAATGCTCAGTTAAACATTTTAAATGAAATATAGATTTGAAACGCGCTTTAATACACGTACATATTTATTTTTAAAACGATTGTATCAATTTTATCTGGAAGAATGTCATCGAAATTTATAAAACAATGCAAGTGTTCTTACATTCAATCAAGGGTGTCTGACATAATCTAATGTTGTAGCACAGCTCGGTTGGCTTTTAAGTAATAGTATTATTAAATAAGATCGCTAAGGCCAAAATATTTTAAAAAGTCAACACAATATTAGAACACACATTTTTTTCTGTTAGAGTTTATCTGTTTTTGACAGTGACTGGATGTGTTTTCGACCAATCCACCCGCTGACATAGGTGACTTTAGCAGTAAGAGCCAAGGGCGTAGTCTCAATAAACGATTTATATTGTAGAAAATCTGCTACTGTGAGACCTATGACTATGACATGGGTCCTAGAGCGGTAGCTTTACCTGCCTCCACTAAGGCCACCTCTGCCTTTGAGATGCTTGAAAGAAACACTGCTCCAAACAACTAAAATAGTATGGGAAAACTGCTACCCGCGGGTCAAATGTAGCCCGCTACAGGGTTCTGTGCGGCCCACAACGTATGCAACTAATTGAAAAACAAAATTGACACATTTAATTTTAAAGTCGATAATATTGTGCTTAAAATGACGCTCACTTTCTTAGTTGCTGCCCTTCGAATTTTCATGACCCACTGATACTGTCATCATCATCATCGCCCTTCGTCCCATCTGGGGCATAGGCCACGAACAAAGGTTCTCCAGGCATCCAGGTCCTGCGCCAATCTTTCTATCTGCCCCCAGCTGTGCCCGCTCAATTTGGTGTCTGCCTCCAGTTCCCTTCTCCAGGTAATTTTGGGACGACCTCTTTTTCTCTTGCCTTGGGGGTTCCATGTGAGGGCTTGTCTCACAATGCTGGATGTAGGTTTTCTGAGAGTGTGGCCAATCCATCTCCATCTGCGCTGGCGTCTTAGCTTATCCACTGGCTCTTGTTTTGTGCGTTGCCAGAGGTCTTCGTTGGTGATGAAATTTGGCCAGCGGATTCGGAGAATTGTTCGGAGACATGTGTTTATAAAAGCTTGAAGTTTGTTTTTGTTGTTTTTCTTTTTGATACTGTCAACGCCTCGAAAAGTTTACCCACTCCTGAACTAAACTTAAAAACTGGAATTTTTTCATTAAAATATAATTTTATGTTCAAAAATATATTACATTATGCGAAATCGAACGTGCTTGAGCCCATGGATTATGTAAATAGGGCCTATAAAGAAAACCGTATATGCATAATTTTTCACACATTCGTGATTTTTATTCATACTCATGGAGGGTGTTGTTAAATATTTTATTAATTTTCTAGTGCTCACAAAACTTTACAAATAAGTAATAGATATGTTTAGGTTTGTAGGATGTTTAGTCAACATGCTATTTAAACAAAAATTGTATGAAGTAAATATTTTGTTTGTGGAAAGGGTATCACAGAAAATTTCCGACTAATCATTACACAGAAAAGTTGTTTCAGGTAGGCAATTTAAGTTATTTTAATGATTATTATCTTTATAATTTTTATAAAAAATTATTTTAAAATTTGAATAGGCAATTTAATTATTTATGTATAGAATAGTAATACTAGTATTATAAGTGTAACTGACAGGAAAATTTGTTATAATTATAATTGAATGTGCCTTGACACCAATGCTTAGTGACATTAAATATTTCACATTATTACATACAGGTGAACAAACTTACAAGCAAAAGAAAGCAACTCCTAATTAACAAATTCTACTATGTCAGTGGCAAGCCCAAGAAAGTTGTAATCACAAGAAAGTGTTGAACATATATTACAAAGAAAGATGAGGAATTAGTGTTGATTTAGCTTTATATCCCATATAAGGAAAAAACGGATTTGGGCCCCCTGCCACCCATGAGTGAAAATGTTTTAATTATTTTTCGCCAATTATCGTCAAAAGAGTGAATTCAGCAAGTTCCCAAAGTTTCATGCTTCTACCTTCACGGGAAGTTGTTGAGTCAGTTTTAAATATAAGAAAAAAACTACATTAGGGCCCCCGGCCCCCAGTAAGGGAAAAGTTATACAACTTTTATACCTGTTAACATCGCCAAATGATACTTAACCACTGAAAGTTTCATGCTTCTACCTACACGGGAAATAGGATAATTTTTTATTTTTATTACGTATAGAGCTCATATAAGGAAAAAACTACATTTTGGGTCCCGCCCCCAGTTTCTTATACATATGGAACTAAACTTGTTGAAGAACCTTTCTCATGTCATTGTGTGTACCAAATTTCACGTTATTTCGTTGTCTGGATCTTGAGTTATTAGGGAACAGACAGACAGACAGCAAATGCGTCTTATATGTATACTAGGTGCAAGTACCCGGCCTGTCCTGGGTTTAACAACAACAGCAACAAAAACAAAAACAACACTAAAAACAACAACACAACAAAAACAGAACAACATCAAAAACAACAAAATCAACAACAAAACAACAAAAACAAAACAACAACAAAAACCACAAAAACAACAACAACAAAACAACAACTACAACAACAACAACAACAACAAAGCAACAACAACAAAACAACAACTACAAAAACAACAGCAACATCAACAAAGCAACAACAACATGAAGGACATTGTCGTCGCAGGGCAAGGGATGTGGACAACAACAACAACAACAACAGCAAAAACAACACAAAAACAACAACAGCAACAGCAACAAAAGCTGCAACAACAACAAAACCAACAACTGCAACAACAACAACAAAAACAAAACAACAACAAAACAACAACAACAAAAAAAAACAACTACAACAACAACAGCAACAACAACAAAGCAACAACAACAAAACAATTATATTATTGCGATAGTCGCCTTCTTGTTAATCTCGACACCAAAATGTTTATTATTTTGCGTCATTATTTTACGTCTTAATTTTCAATAATTTTTATTTTATATAGCTCATATAAGTAAAAACTACATTTTGGGCCCCCGGCCCCCAGTATCTTATATATATGGAACGAAACCTGTTTAATAACCTTTCCGGTATAATTTTGTGTACGTGTAACAAATTTCACGTTATTTGGTTGTCTGGAACTTGAGTTATTAGGGAACAGACAGACAGACAGACACAAAATGCGTCTTATATGTATAGAGATATATATATACTAGGGGCAAGTACCCGGCTTCTCCGGGTTTAAAATAAGTTTTTTTGTAGAAGCATACAAAACTGTTTATTTACATGAAATAAAAGTGTGCATTTAACTTAAAGCAATGTGATAGACAACATTTTTGGTAGTTCCATTCGGAGTGTGCACAAAAAGATTTTCCTCTTTGCCAACTCTGGAGCAGGCCACATACAACTGTCCATGAGAAAAGCATGGCGTCTTCAAATCTATAGCAGCAATCCCAAGAGACTGAGTCATAATTTGTATAATTGTTTTACCTGTTACCATCGCCAAATGATACTTAACAACCACCGTAAGTTTCATGCTTCTAACTACACGGGAAATAGGGTACATTTTTACTTGTATATTTATAGAGCTAATATTAGGAAAAACTACAGTTTGGTCCCCCTGCCCCCAGTATCTTATATATATGGATAGAAACCTGTTTAAGAACCTTACTCATGTCATTTTGTGTATGTGTACCAAATTTCACATTATTTGGCTGTCTGGATCTTGAGTTATTAAGGAACAGACAGACAGACAACAAATGCGTCTTAAATGTGTATATATATATATATATATATATATATATATATATATATATATATATATATATATATACTAAGCAACAACAACAAAGCAACAACTTCAAAAAAATTATTTTATGGCGATAATCGCCTTCTTGTTAATCTCGACACCAAAATGTTTATTAATTTGCGTCATTATTTTACGTCTTAATTTTCAATAATTTTTGTTTTATATAGCTCATATAGGGAAAAACTACATTTTGGGCCCCCGGGCCCCAGTATCTTATATATATGGAACGAAACCTGTTTAATAACCTTTCCGGTATAATTTTGTGTACGTGTACCAAATTTCACGTTATTTGGTTGTCTGGATCTTGAGTTATTAGGGAACAGACAGACAGACATCCAGACAACAAATGCGGCTTATATATAGAGATATATATATATACTAGGGGCAAGTACCCGGCTCCCGCCCGGGTTTAACAACAACAGCAACAAAACAAAAACAACAAAAACAACAACAAAACAACAAAAACAAAACAACAACAAAAACAACAAAAACAACAAAACAACAAAAACAAAACAACAACAAAAACAACAACAAAACAAAAACAAAACAACAACAAAACAACAACTACAACAACAACAACAAAACAACAACTACAACAACAACAGCAACAACATCAAAGCAACAACAACAAAACAACAAATACAACAGCAACAACAACAAAGCAACAACAACATGAAGGACATTGTCGTCGCAGGGCAAGGGATGTGGACAACAACAACAACAGCAAAAACAACACAAAAGCAACAACAGCAACAACAACAAAATCAACAACAGCAACAACAACAAAAACAAAACAACAACAAAAACATCAACAACAAAACAACAACAAAACAACAACTACAACAACAACAGCAACAACAACAAAGCAACAACAACAAAACAACAACTACAACAACAAAAGCAACAACAACAAAGCAACAACAACAAAAAAAAATATTTTATGGCGATAATCGCCTTCTTGTTAATCTCGACACCAAAATGTTTATTAATTTGCGTCATTATTTTACGTCTTAATTTTCAATAATTTTTATTTTATATAGCTCATATAAGGAAAAATTACATTTTTTATATAGCTCATATAAGGAAAAATTACATTTTGGGCCCCCGGCCCCCAGTATCTTATATATATGGAACGAAACCCGTTTAATAACCTTTCCGGTATAATTTTGTGTACGTGTACCAAATTTCACGTTATTTGGTTGTCTGGATCTTGAGTTATTAGGGAACAGACAGACAACCAGACAGACAACAAATGCGTCTTATATATATAGAGATATACTAGGGGCAAGTACCCGGCTTCTCCCGGGTTTAACAACAACAGCAACAACAGCAAAAACAACAACAGCAACCAAACAACAAAAACAAACAACAAAAACAAACAACAAAAACAAAACAACAACAACTACAACAACAACAAAGCAACAACAACAAAACAACAACTACAAAACAACAACAGCAACAACAACAGCAACAGCAACAACGACAAAACCAACAACAGAAACAGCAACAGCAACAAAACAACAAAAACAAAACAACAACAAAAACAACAAAATCAACAACAAAATCAACAACAAAACAACTACAACAACAACAGCAACAACAACAAAGCAACAACAACAAAACAACAACTACAACAGCAACAACAACAAAGCAATAACAACATGAAGGACATTGTCGTCGCAGGGCAAGGGATGTGGACAACAACAACAACAACAACAGCAACAACAACAGCAACAACAACAGCAACAACAACAGCAACAACAACAAAAACAAAACAACAACAACAACAGCAACAACAACAAAGCAACAACAACAAAACAACAACCACAACAACAAAAGCAAGAACAAAAGCAACAACATCAAATCAACAACAATAGCAAAACAATTATTTTATGGCGATAGTTGCCTTCTTGTTAATCTTGACACCAAAATGTCTATTATTTTGCGTCATTATTTTACGTCTTAATTTTCAATAATTTTTATTTTATATAGCTCATATAAGGAAAAACTACATTTTGGGCCCCCGGCCCCCAGTATCTTATATATATGGAACGAAACCTGTTTAATAACCCTTCCGGTATAATTTTGTGTACGTGTACCAAATTTCACGTTATTTGGTTGTCTGGATCTTGAGTTATTAGGGAACAGACAGACAGACAGACAACAAATGCGTCCTATATATATAGAGACTAGGGGCAAGTACCCGGCTATGCCCGGGTTTAACAAAAACAGCAACAACAACAAAAACAACAACAGCAACAAAACAACAAAATCAAACAACAAAAACAAAACAACAACAAACAACAACTACAACAACAACAGCAACAACAACAAAGCAACAACAACAAAGCAACAACAACAAAACAACAACTACAACAACAACAGCAACAACAACAGCAACAACGACAAAAACAACAACAGAAACAGCAACAGCAACAAAACAACAAAAACAAAACAACAACAAAAACAACAAAATTAACAACAAAACAACAACAAAACAACTAAAACAACAACAGCAACAACAACAAAGCAACAACAACAAAACAACAACTACAACAGCAACAACAACAAAGCAACAACAACATGAAGGGCATTGTCGTCGCAGGGCAAGGGATGTGGACAACAACAACAACAGCAAAAACAACACAAAAGCAACAACAGCAAAAGCAACAACAACAGAAACAACAACAGCAACAACAACAAAAACAACCACAAAAACAAAACAACAGCAAAAACAACAAAAACAAAACAACAACAAAAACATCAATATCAAAACAACAACAAAACAACAACAACAACAGCAACAACAACAAAGCAACAACAACAAAACAACAACTACAACAACAAAAGCAAGAACAAAAGCAACAACATCAAATCAACAACAATAGCAAAACAATTATTTTATGGCGATAGTTGCCTTCTTGTTAATCTTGACACCAAAATGTTTATTATTTTGCGTCATTATTTTACGTCTTAATTTTCAATAATTTTTATTTTATATAGCTCATATAAGGAAAAACTACATTTTGGGCCCCCGGCCCCCAGTATCTTATATATATGGAACGAAACCTGTTTAATAACCCTTCCGGTATAATTTTGTGTACGTGTACCAAATTTCACGTTATTTGGTTGTCTGGATCTTGAGTTATTAGGGAACAGACAGACAGACAGACAACAAATGCGTCTTATATATATAGAGATATATACTAGGGGCAAGTACCCGGCTTCGCCCAGGTTTAACAACAACAGCAACAACAACAAAAACAACAACAGCAACAAAACAACAAAAACAAACAACAAAAACAAAACAACAACAACTACAACAACAACAAAGCAACAACAACAAAACAACAACTACAAAACAACAACAGCAACAACAACAGCAACAGCAACAACAACAGCAACAACGAACAAACCAACAACAGAAACAGCAACAGCAACAAAACAACAAAAACCAAACAGCAACAAAAACAACAAAATCAACAACAAAATTAACAACAAAACAACTACAACAACAACAGCAACAACAACAAAGCAACAACAACAAAACAACAACTACAACAGCAACAACAACAAAGCAATAACAACATGAAGGACATTGTCGTCGCAGGGCAAGGGATGTGGACAACAACAACAGCAAAAACAACACAAAAGCAACAACAGCAACAACAACACCAACAGCAACAACAACAGCAACAACAACAGCAACAGCAACAACAACAAAAACAACAACAGCAACAACAACAACAACAAAACATCAACAAAACATCAACAACAAAACAACAATAAAACAACAACTACAACAACAACAGCAACAACAACAAAGCAACAACAACAAAACAACAACTACAACAACAAAAGCAACAACAACAAAGCAACAACAACAAAAAAATTATTTTATGGCGATAATCGCCTTCTTGTTAATCTCGACACCAAAATGTTCATTAATTTGCGTCATTATTTTACGTCTTAATTTTCAATAATTTTTATTTTATATAGCTCATATAGGGAAAAACTACATTTTGGGCCCCCGGCCCCCAGTATCTTATATATATGGAACGAAACCTGTTTAATAACCCTTCCGGTATAATTTTGTGTACGTGTACCAAATTTCACGTTATTTGGTTGTCTGGATCTTGAGTTATTAGGGAACAGACAGACAGACAGACAACAAATGCGTCTTATATATATACTAGATTGTTCCGGGGCGCCGTGGCGCCTTCGGCGCCCACTTCTTTTAGGGCGCCTACGGCGCCCACCTTATTCATAAGCAAAAATTAAACTTGCTGAAATGTTCACAAAGTATTTTTATAGGGGCCGTCCATAAAGTACGCCACTTTTTTTGTCAAAACCCCAAGTAACTTATCCTTGTTTGATAAATACGAAATATTAAACTTCCTGAAATGTACACAAAGTATTTTATAATTATAAATCATCAAATCCTATTTTTACATCGTTCCCTTTTTCCAAAATTAAGATATAAGCTAAAGCAATGACGTCATATAATATATTTTTTACAGCGCGTCTTTAATTTGTAATTAATTTGCACACCTTTTGATGCACACCTTGTGTTAAATATAAGATCAACCAATGACGTCATATTAAATATTTTTACAGCGCTAATCACCACACGATTTTTTAAAACTGCTATAGACTGTTGTACATCATCAGCGTTCCACATCCAATGAGTGAGCCACTTGGGCTTTTATATTATATATATATATATATATATATATATATATATATATATATATATATATATATATATATATATATATATATATATATATATATATATATATATATATATATACTAGGTTGTACTGCGGTGCCCAACGTCTTCAAAAGCCCAACTAACTTTTCCTTGTTTGATAAATACGAATTATTACAATTTCTGAATGTACACAAAGTATTTTATTATACAGGTTGTAGGGCGCCTACGAAGCCCACTTTGCTTTTTGTCAAAAGCCCATGTAACTTATCCTTGATAGATAATTACGAAACATTAAACTCCCTGGAATGTACACAAAGTATTTTATAATCAAACATCATCAAATCCACTTTTTTTGGTCAAAAGCCCAAGTAACTTATCCTTGTATGATAAATTCTAAATATTCCTGAGATGTACACAAAATATTTATATATTACTTTTTACAGTGCTAATCACCACTAGATTTTTAAACTAATTTTAGAAAACAGCACACCAAATTACTGCACCAAAAAATAACTCTTTGAGTCAGTCTGCACTGTTTGCAACACAAATGCTGACGTCAAATGTTCATGCGTTATTTGGTTAATGTTAATCTGTAAACCAAATGATTATGATTTTTAAGTCTATATTTTCAATTTTAAAAAAATCAGAGTGATGTCCATTAGCGTTAGGCCACAGTCATAGATAATTGAGGGTAAATATACATATACTAGGTTGTGCTGCGGCGCCGTTGCCCCTGCGGCGCCCACTTTTTTTAGAGTGCCTACGGTGCCCACCTTTTTCAAAAGCCCAAGTAACTTATCTTTGTTTGATAAATACGAACTATTCCTGAAATGTACACAAAGTATTTTATAATTAAAAATCCTCAAATCCTCTTTTTACATCGCTCCCTTTTCCAAAATTAAAATATGATCTAAAACAATGACGTCATATAATATCTTTTTACGGCGAGAAATTTTAGAAAGCAGCGCACCAAAGTACAGAACCCAAAAATAACTCTTTTCGAACGTCCGCATGAAATTGTTCAATTATTAATAATAGTGTAGTGGGTGTTTAATGTTAATCTGGAAACCAAAATGATTATGATTTTTTAGTCTATATATTAAAAAAAAAGCAGAGTGATATCCCTCAGCGTTATGGCATGATAATTGAGGGTAAATATATATATGATGATTATATATAAATCTTATTATGTTCGATATATTAAGGGGTTCTTAATTTTAATTCTGATCATTTTCTGAAATAGTAAAATATGGAGAAAGGTGTATAACAATTTTTTTTCGTTATAATCTCACCCCATCTCACATATTCCATTAAATGGTGGTAGTTTTAAAGAAAAAGGGGGTTGCGGCGGAAACCTCAAATTACTATCATCGATCTCCGCTGCAGTCCCTTTTTCGGACATAGCGTTTAATCTTTTTTGTTTTCAAAGTTACATTTTAATTTGGCTGAAGGCCTTACAAGTTTTGTGGCTTTTTCAAATTTTTGGTGATACAGATAAACATTGTTACAGACAAAAAAAAGCAACAACAAAAAAACATTAAAAAAGGTTAGTAAACTAGAACAGCATGATGATGTGAGTGACAAGCCCCGTGGAGTGAAATATGAGTATGAATGGGACGATGGGTGAAATGGTGTGAAACAATATGTGCAAACAATAAAACAAGAAAACATGGGTGATGGCTGTTCCTCCAGTTGACTTCTCCGTGCCTGCTTCCTTTGTTTCTGCAGTTTCTTCTCTGAAAGGAAAGAGCGAATTTCTTAGCGTATACACTGTCCGGAGTTGTTCACGGCTTCACGCCTTAACATTTTATGCATATACATATATTTATATTTACAAATATTTACAGCAGTTGATTAAACTTCAGCCAATTTATTTTATTGTTATTTAATTTAGTTTATATTTTGTTTTATATTTGATCTATTAAATTTTGGATTTTCGATCTAAATAGTATCTCTATTAAATTGTCTGTATACATGTGTTTGTTATATTTTACGTTTCTCCTGCATTGCCAAATGTGCTGTCTATATTCTGCCATCAGTCGTAAGCTGATGACATGTTGGTTTGTGTTATGAGATCTAGGGATTGTGTTTAAGGCTATCGCTTTATCTATGTCTACTGGGTAAATAGTTCCCGCTTTTATTAGTAGTTTTAGTGTATTTTTAGTTTGTTGTATTGCTTCGCACTCCATAAACAGATGTCTCTCTGTCTCTATTATTGAATATTTACAGAGAGGGCATCTTGGTCTCTGGAGCGTCTGTTGTTCGAGTCTTTCTGAGGTTGGCGTCATATTATAAATTAAGCGAAAAGTTATTTCTCTGGCCCTTGGTTCTATTTCTTTAATGTGTAAGTTTTTGAAGGTGTCTTTTATTTCGGTTGTATTGAAATGTCGCATCCACTTGATTCGCTCAAGATGAGGGGTTTTCTTTCGTTCTCTCAAGTGGTTGTAAATTTCTTTGTTTGTTCTATTGACTAACGTCTCATTATTTTTTTATCGCCCGTAAGCAAGCTTGGTAATAAAACAAACCCGTAAAAACAAAGTTTTTGACTATAAATCCCTTATATATGAGACATAACTAACAGTATTGATTATTTTCAAACATTTACAGACTGAATCTGTCTTAACTCAACTTTGCATCATAACCCTAGTGGGGGGGGGGTGGGTGGGGGGGAGAGGGGAAAAGTCTGGTCACCGATTCGCTTGACCGAGCTCAGAGTGACACGTAAAATGTAAACAAAAGCGCCCGTCGCTTCGTTGGGTCGCCTCAATGCGTCAGCTCAAAATTTCACGTGGCAAAAAAACAATAACAAATCGTGAATTTAAATTACATACCTCATATAAGGATAAACTAAAATGCATTAATTTAATTACGGTACGTTCGATCGATCTGAAATTTTGATACGATGCATTGTTAGGTTAGACGGGTCCGTGTGCCAAATTTCAGTTCGATCGGATCATGGGAAGTGGGTCATTTTTGACTTCTGTTTTTCCGCCCGCCGAGCCCAAGACAGAGAGAGAGAGATGATGAGACGGCCGCGAAGTTAATATAAGGGATTTAATAAAATAAACCCGTAAAAACAAAGTTTTTGACTATAAATCCCTTATATATGAGACATAACTAACAGTATTGATTATTTTCAAACATTTACAGACTGAATCTGTCTTAACACAAGTTTGCTTCATAACCCTAGGGGGGAGGGGTGGGGGGGGAGGGGGAGAGGGGAAAAGTCTGGTCACCGATTCGCTTGACCGAGCTCAGAGTGACACGTAAAATGTAAACAAAAGCGCACCGTCGTTTCGTTGGGTCGCCTCAATGCTCAAACTTTCACGTGGCAAAAAAACAATAACAAATCGTGATTTTAAATTACATACCTCATATAAGGATAAACTAAAAATGCATTAATTTAATTACGGTACGTTCGATCGATCTGAAATTTTGATACGATGCATTGTTAGGTAAGACGGGTCCGTGTGCCAAATTTCAGTTCGATCGGATCATTGGAAGTGGGTCATTTTTGACTTCTGTTTTTCCGCCCGCCGAGCCCATGAGATGATGAGAGAGAGACAGACAGAGAGAGACGGCCGCGAAGTTAATATAAGGGATTTAAAAAAGAGGGGAGTTTCGTCCCCAGGTAATGTGGTGTGTTATTGTTGATAGGAGTCAGATGTGTCAGTCTGACCCCTATGTAATAGTGTGTTAGGGAGTATTCCTTGTGATCTTTAATGGCCTGTCCTAAAAATTTAATTCTCATAGCTTCTATTTTTGTATCTATATCTTGTAAATTTATTCCTCCTTCTAATTTAGTCTGCATTAAATTAGATTTCTTTATGTTCCATTTAGTGTTCTTAAAAATAAATCTCCTAATCATTTGGTTCATTGTGTTTAGAGTATGTTGAGGAATGTTAAAAATATTCCCTACGTAAATTAATTTTGGTATTATTAAAGTATTTATCAGTGTACTTCTCCCGAATATTGTTTTGGTTGCGTATTTGTATCGTGTGATTATTTTATTAACGAATTTTACTAGCGAATCCCATGTTCCTTTGTGTGTCTCCCATGGGTTGTTTGTAAATGTTAATCCGTAAATTAATAATTATTTCTTTCCTTCCAAGTTAAGGGGATAGTCGTCCTTATTAGTGAATTTTCCTATGCCCATAATTTCCGACTTCCTGATGTTGATTTTTGATCCGCTGGCTGATCCGAATTCCTCGAAAGTTTCTATAATTCTTTTGATAGAGTTGTTGTTTTTGGGAAAGAATATAGTGTCGTCGGCGTATGCTAATAATTTTCTCTCTCCTCTATTTGGTAGGTGAATTCATCTTATGGTATTATCTAACCTAATTTTTTCTAACACTGGCTCTATCGCCAGGATATATAAGTAGGGTGAGAGGGGGCACCCCTGTCTAACTGATCTTTGTATCTCTATTCCTTCTGATAGTGTATTGTTGATGAGTAGTTTACTAATGGGATTTTTATAAATTAATTTAACCCAGTCACACACGTAGTTTCCTAGATTATTTTGTTTTAAAATTTTGTGTAGGTATGTGTGAGATACCCTATCAAATGCTTTTTCTTGGTCGAGGGCCAAGATACTTGCTTCAATGTTTTTATCTTTGGCATAATGTATTACATCTCTTATAAAATGATTATGATTGTTTATATTCCTATCTTTAATGCTACATTGTTGGTCTGGGTGTACTAAATCTTTTAGGTAAGGTTTAATTTTGTTCGCTATTACTTTAGTTAATATTTTATAGTCTGTATTTAGTAACGATATTGGTCTATAGTTTTTAGTTTGAGTTTTGTCGGTTTTCTTTTTGGAAAGAAGTTTTATGTAGGACTCTCCCATGTTGAGCGGCAGTTCTTTGTTTGTGTACGCTTCGTCGATCACCGCGTGTAGGAGTGGCGTCACCTGTGTAGCGAAGTGTTTGAAGAACTCGGTTGTAAAACCATCCGGTCCGGGTGATTTCCCATTGTTCATGCCCTCCAACGCCGTCTTTATGTCTGTTGCCTGTATTGGTCTGTCTAGCTCTGTCCTCTGGTCGTCCTGTAGCGAGTAGTAGCGACTTTGCGTAAGCCATGTACCTGTCTTGAACGTGTGTGTTTGTTTGTTCGTGTGTGTAAAGTTAAGTGTAATAGTCTTTGAATGTGTGCACTATTCCTTCGTTATCGTCGTGTAGCACTCCGTCCTTATCCTCAATAACGTTGATGTTGTTGCTACGTTGAATGTTGTCTTCAATTGTTAAAAAATGTTTTGTGGGTATTTCTAGATTGTCTATTAATGTTCTGCTCCTCGTGTGAGCACCTTTATATTTATTGTTGTTGTATAGCTTCTAATTCTTTTTCTAATTCTATTATCTCTGGGTCCGTGGGATCGGTTAATTTTAGGATCGGTATTTTATGTTTGAGTTCCTTTTCCTTGTTCCTTCGTTCCTTTTGTATGTTAGCAGCGATTGTCTGGGTAACTCTTCTCACTGTTGATTTGAAGAGTTCCCAGTGTCTCCCTACATTAGCGGTGGGTATTGTACTTGTGTATTGTCTAATAATGTGCTGTATTATTTATACATATTGTTTGTTCTCTAGCAGAGTGTTGTTAAATTTCCAGTGAGGAGATCGACCTGATGTCTTTTCCCTTGGTCCATTTATCTGTATTTTAATTGCTTTGTGGTCTGTGTATTTAAGTGTATCTGGGATATGTATGGCTCTATAGATTGTGGAAGATTTGGGTACATACATCCTATCCAGCCTAGCACTTGTCGTGCGTAGAATGCTCTGGTGGGTTTTTTCGCTTCCTTTAGGGTGTTTCTCCCTGTATGCATCGGTTAGGTCGTATGTTTCTGTAATGTATTTTATTATTTCTATCTGACTAGTGTCTTCCAGAATTATTTCATCTCTAGTTCTATTTGGATTGTTTGAATCTATTGCCTCGTTAATATAGTTAAAATCTCCTCCTATGATGAGCTCTTCTCTTTCGTGTATGTAGGGTATAAATTGCGTAAGTGTGTTGTAAAATAATTTCTTCTTATGCCTATCTGATGGTGCATACATGTTAACCAGTGTGTACTTTTGTTTGTTGTTCGTTATGTTAACCATGGTTATCCTTCCTTCTTGGTCGTTTCCCTTGTTCGTAATTTTCCATCGGTCCGATGTTTGAATAATTGCCGTCCCGTTCCATTGGTGTTGGCTATAGCTATAGTGTGCGTGTTTAAAACCTAACTTTGTTGTGTATGTGTTGGTGTCATGTTCTGTTTTAATGTTTGTTTCTTGTAAAAATATAAAATCAGGTGTGTGATCTTTAATTAATTTAATGATGCAGTCTCCCTTCTTCCTGCATCCCCTAATGTTAAGGGAGATTATGACTAGTGTAGTGTCTGCCATGATAGTGCGTGTAAGTGGGTGGGGTGTGGTGTTGTGTGTATATTAGGTTAGGTGTCTAGACTTGCTTGGTGAAGCTTTTGTTGAGGTCGCTTTTCAAATGTTTGCTCTTAGCTTGCTCTATGATCTGGCTGTTCTGTCGTTTGTAAGAGTGTTTAGCGGGGGAAGTCGACCGGCTTCTCCTCGTGACCAAGCAAAACCCTTCCTCGACTGGATTTTCCTGGGGTCCCGTCCTAGTCTCGATGGCCTTCTTCACTAGTCCCTTTTTCTCTACCTTCTTCTCTTTCATGTCTTCTTTTTTCTTCGCCTGTAATTTCGTTTCCTTTTCCACTGGTTTAGGTTTCATGGGTGGTTTTTCCATCGGTGGAGGGGGTGGAGGTGGTGTCTTTTTCCCCGATGTTGCCATGGCGTAGCTCTTGGCAGGAGCAGATGCAGCAGTATTGCGTGTGGCGGGAGCTTTTTTCTGCTCACACTGGTTTGACCAGTGCTCCAGGCTTTGGCAATGGAAACATTGCACCCTCCTGCCTGGAACCTGCACCCATATTTTATGGTTTTTAAAGATCCCAGCGTTCACCAGAATGTAGTGGGGGATCTCCCTCGCAGGGGTGATGTATAATGCCCATTTGGAGGCATTGTATGGGTGCCTTGACATCCTTATGCGTGAGTTAGGCGCAGCAAGGTGCTGGGCGATCTCCATCACCCCTTCCTCACCAAGCATGGTGGGAACCCAGTGTAGAAGGACTTTGATGTCAACCTTGTCCTCGTGGATAAGGACAGCCACAAAGCCTTGGGTGTCTAGATTCCCAATGTTGACATAATGTAGACGAGCGTAGTGCTCCGCCTTCGCCTCCTCCTTGAGGGTGAGATACCAGCGGTTTGGCATCTCTAGGTTGTACAGGGTTTCAATGTGTTCCCAATGCAACCCAAAGTTGGAGTTGAGTTCATCAATTATTATCTCTATGGGTACGTTGAAAGCATTAGGGCCAGAACATTCAATGAGAATTGTTCCCGGTTTGTTTAGCGTCCAAGGCTGGACTTTAAGGTTCAGGGTGGTGGTGGCCATTGTTGTTTTTAAATTTTAAGTTTTAGATTTAATTTAAAATTTAGCTAAGAGTTTTTTTTAAAAATACTAACAATTTAAAGGGATATCGGATACACGAACGATGTATTGCAGTTTAATTTAAGGATGGATGTTTATACTTTGTAACGATTTATCGCGATTGAAATTTGAAGTTTATCAACTCACCCGTCTGCTGTGAACGCCTTCGTAGCTTGTCAATGAAATGATCAGACTGAAATGGAACTCCACAAATAATAGTACAGGGAGGAAAGACGGAAAACCAGAAAATGGTCTGTTCAAATTGGAATATGTGTTGGCAACAATACTTCTTAAAATGTGCGTCTGTGTTTAAGGCGAAAAAATATATATTAAGCTATTTTATCATTTTCATTGTTTTTAATCTAAGTTTTGACAATTTTGTTAAAGACATCTATATTATATACATTGTAAGATGAGGCCTGTGTGTGTGTGTGTGTGTGTGTGTTTGTGTATATGTTGGGCACAGGCACTGTTGGCAGCTACAATCCGGTAAGCGTCATTAACCACGAATATTCAGAGCCAAAGTAGAGCCAATGGCGTAGCGAGAGGGGGGCAAGGGGGGAAAATGCCCGGCGGCACTTTGTTAGGGGTGGCAAATTCCTGGTCGTTAAATAGCTTCTACGAATGATTTTTGTTTAATAACGAATAAATTTTTATCAAAATAAAATAAATAAATAAACTAAACCTGCTAGTAGTGGTATATATCATAATCAATGCAAATATTCTAGTACTTAATTAAATATTTCAATTATAAGTTCACCACCTGTCCCGTGAGTCACCGTAGAATGGCTGATAAGAAATTTATAAAATGAAATAAAGGATAAGAAACTATCGTAAAATTTGTCAACGTTTCTAATTTGTCAACGTTTCAAAACTTCAACTTCCACATTGGATATAGATTATTCTGATACTTATGCTACTGAAATGAAAATCTAGGAGGCTTCAGTAGTATTAGAACGTGAAACTAATCAGCTGGTAACTTAAGTGATTCTTCAAATTTGAAAACCGCTCCTGTTGTAAGGGAACAGTACCGTACCAAAAGAATTTCAAATATAATCCGACCGAATGCCTCGGGCGTTACCTTGTTGGGGAGGCAAATTACTCATTGTTAATTAGCTTTTTAAAATGGAAAAAGTTAAAATAAATTTAATTAAAATAAAAGAAAATCCAAGATTAAAAATTAATTTTAAAAATGAAGAAACTATATTAATATACGTGAACGTTCCTAATGCCAAACTTCACACTCCATAAGTCTTGTGATACTAATGCTAATGAACTGAAAAACCGAGAGGCTGGAGTATAAGAAAACGACACTAATGTGATGGTTAACTGATTCAAATTTTTCAGCCACTCATCTTGTAGAAACGAAAATTGCTGTATCCGTTAATTTCCAATAACAACCAAAATAATTGTAAAAACATTCATGAACGAAATTGATATAAATAAATCTCGTACATACAGATTTGCGAGATTGACAGTGTCCAACACATTAACAATAAATTATCCAAAATAGACATGGACCTCACGCCAAAATAGAGATGAGACGGGTTAGTTACCTCGATAATGACTTTAACGCGTGTAAGCTATTGTGCCTATTGTGTAAAACATATGTTGCATATTTAAATGGGTTATTCTCCTTAATCATACAAAAAATAATGAAACAAAATTGCTTATCTAAAGGAATTAAAAACTAGCATAAACCAAATCCATAAAAAATGTACTTATGAACAAGTCCTAAACATTACTAAAGCTTTCGCTAATAGAAAAGTAGAAGGAATAAGAAATCGGATATAAAAAAGAATATACTCTTTAAATAGAACAACAAAACATTTGCTGTAAAAGAAAACAAAAGAAAGTGGCAAAAAATTCTGGTTAGATTGTTGGAAATTTTTATGTTCAGTAATTAATTTGCTCTCTCCTTTGGTGAGGCAGACGAAACATTAAACACACGAACAGCCGAACAGACGCAGGAACTTTGTTGGCGACAGTGAAATCTTTTTCCTTTTCTTTGCTTTTTTATTTTAAAATTGAATTTTGGAAACATTTACTATCTGGAAACATTTTCTTTATAAAGTCAATGATGCCCGAAATTATTTACAAATTATAATACTAATTTACTAATGATGCTTTTCAGAGGCTACTCTCAGAGAATGTAATGGAATACTTATAGGATGCTTAAGCATTTGCTAAAATATAATGTAAAGACCTTAATGGAACCTTACAGCTAAAGAACAAGAAAGCAAATTTTTAACGATCAAAGCAGTTGTTTAGCCACGTTATGTAGAAAAAAGTTGAGAAGAAATTTGTAGGTGAGGTTACTTTACAAACTCATTTGAGGTTTTGGCAGTTTACAGAATTCGGAAAACAGATATGATTTTCGTACACCAGCTAATCTACTGCACTTTGAAATTTCGCCTTCAGGCTAGAGCATTTAAATTCAAAGTATCTAACATATTGTCAAAAGCCATTTTACCTTATGGGTAAAAAATGAATTATAAATTCATGCCCACTTGATTTATTATTAAGTGTATTAAGTATATTTATTAAGCTCGTAGTAGCACTGCCTAATAAAATAACATTCTTAGAATTTTCATTAAAGCTGTGCGAAAAGCTTATCTCAAATTAAGTTAATGAAAAGTTGATTACAATCAATAATGCATACACCGAGATTTATTTTTTAAAATCAATTTTGGCTATTGACCGTGGTATGGCTGTCAAGATTTAATTTATACAATAAAGATTGTGAATTTAGGAAACGCAGGAAACTTAAACTATGTTTAAAGTAATGAAAGCTTTTCTTCGTGTATTTAATACTGATACATAAATGTATAGTCCCTTAATATTTCTTTCTTTCTAATAAAAATTATATATTTTTATAGCGTCAACATAGTTAACATAATTTTCCGCGGCAAATCTAGTTTCTGCCCCGGATGGCACATACCCACGCTACGCCGCTGTGTAGAGCATGCAAACTTTTGTGTCTCGTTTAAGATCATTGATGGTCAGTTACAGAACCAACAATTCTCATTCAAGAACATTACGAATGTAGAGTATTAACAAGCATTATAAAAAATACTATTTGTTATACAATTTAACGAACCTTTACTAAAGAAAAGGCTAAAAAGTTGAATATTTGCAAAATAATATTTAATTAATATGTTTAACCTAAACTCATCAAGCTTTTAAACAAAACACTTTAATTAAACACAGGAATAAATTACATATAAAATAATTTTCAATTTACTTCGGGATTAATTAAACATATTATCGCACCACCCTCCCTACGCCTTTTAAATATATATACACTGCACATAAACGATTTTAAAAATATAGAAATATATTTTTTTTTAAATAAACAAGAGGAATAAGCTATCACGCCTCAAATTATTTATTTTAAAACATTTTCATTTCTTACTGAAGTTAAAACTTAAAATGTAAAGCTCATGTAACATTTTGTTTTTGTAAAAAATTGAGAAGAATGTTGACTTTAACGTCATTTAATCCCTTGCCGTAGTGAGCGCCATCAAAACTAAAAACTCCCTTCGTCAGTTCGAAAAACTTCAATATAGGGATTCCTTTAGCACCAAAGATAGCATCAAGTCCGTTATTAAAATCTAGCAACGCTTGGCTCTGTTGTCTCTTCTCAGATCCTGTTTTTAACAGTCCAGGAGATTGTGCTGCCATCCATATTAGTTTCGGCCACGTGGAGTTCTGAAGAAATTTTATCAATGGATCGATCATCTGTAAAGATAAGGTTAAATCATTTTTCAAAATCAATATCATTGACTAAGACTGCATCATATTTAATATAACTAGCCATCTACTCCAAGACGCGTAAAACGGTGAACAAAAAGTGAAAATGAGAAGTAAGATTGATATTTTCCGAAACATTAAAAAAAAATTGACCAATAAAATATACTACAAAATAATTAGAAGTAAAAAAAAATAATTTACAATTTGAAACACTTGCTAGTCTACATCAAATAATATATATTAATTTCTTCGTAATATAAAAAAAAGGAAAACTGTAAAAACTTTTTAAAAAACTGATTTTTAGTTCTAAACTAAGAAAATACAATGTAAGTTTTTAGAGTTTAACCGAATTCTCTGGATAAAAGAAAAGAGCATGAATACAAATTGATTTTCAGTTGTGACTTGTAAAAAATAAGTACAGTACTTGTTATTTTCCTTTATCAAGCGATTTTAATTCAAACAATTTCTTTTAAACATAATCATTCAGACATTGGCAGCGGAAAGCATCATCTTCCAGACTTGTAGTGTCAATTGAAAACATTCTTTCAAGTTACGCAATAAAAAATGAATAAGAGAGTCTGAAATAATTTTAGTCTGGTAATGTAATTTCACGACTCTAGTGAAAGCAGAGTTAACACCTATCAATTGTTATTCGCACACTTGACTTTCCGATTAGAACAAACCCCTCACCTCTCAGTACACTCACCCTCTACTTGTTCAATGATATTTGATGGTGAACATAGCTTCAAAGTTCAAATAATGATATATTTAAGCATTTCTGCATTCATCATTTAACCTCATTGCATTACTTATACTTTGAAAAGCTACATTGAAAGAAATTAATGAAACATGGTAGAAAATACCGGAGAGAGAGAGAGAGAGAGAGAGAGAGAGAGAGGGAGAGAGAGATAGATAGAGAGAGAGAGAGAGAGAGAGAAAGACAAAGACAGAGAGAGAGAGAGAGAGAGAGAGAGAGAGAGAGAGAGAGAGAGAGAGAGAGAGAGAGAGAGAGAGAGAGAGAGAGAAAACAACACATCAAAGGAATCGGCTAACAACTCTCATCATCGCAACTGACATAACTTGTGGTTAAGTAAAGGCAGCAGGGCATAGTGCTAGCTACACAATCCCTTCGTATGCCGTGGCTATAGAAACTTGTGAACGCTGCTTCCATTGCCCCATAGGCCAGCATGGTATAAAAGGGAACTTTCTGTCATAGAAGATGATGATTAACAGAAATACTTAACACGATGTGATAAGTATACGGAACAGTATACAACAAATTATGGGACAGTAGAAAACTCATAGTTATGGAAAATTATGAAATACACTAGAGATAACCCACCAAAAATGACGGAATCTTTTTAAGTTCAAACAGCACTATAAAACAAAATCGATCGCAGCGCCACCTAATAGCACTACATCCATACAGACAACGGGAATCAATAACATAAGTAACTTATCCTTGTTTGATAATTACGAAATATTAAACTTGCTGAAATGTACACAAAGTATTTCATAATTATAAATCCTCAAATCCTATTTTTTCAAAAATTAAAATATGAACTAAAACAATTACGTCATAGAATATGATTTTTACAGCGCGTCTTTAATTTATAATTATTTTGCACACCTTTTTGCGCGCCTTCCGATGCACGCCTTGTATTAAATTATTAGCTCAAACTTTTATAATAAACGCGAAAAGGAATTTCGGTAAGCCCGAAAAAACCCCATTAAGAGATAAAATAAAATCGATCGCAGCGCCACCTAACAGCATTACAAATTACATCCATACATACATACAGACAACGGGAATTATGTATATTGATTGTTTTATACAGTATAAGATACCACAAAATGTTACGGAAAATCATGAAACAAAAGTGATACCATTGACGATTTATTCAGTTTAGTTGAACATGTTACTTACATGTTGTCGTACCGCCGTTAGGTTGTAATAGTCATGAGCTCCCACACCCACCACCAGCCAAGAGTTCACCGTCCCGTTCAGTTCTTGTACATCTTTGAAATGACCATCAAAATTTTGCGCCCTGTACACAGACTTCATACTGAGTTTCACCTGGAATACAATAGGAACTTAATTTACGTAATCTTTTAGTATGGTAATTAACGAACGATAAAATAACTATACTAATCACTAAATGTTTTTATCGATCCGAGGCAGATCCCGAGTCGCGGGTTCAAGTCCGGGTACTGGCAAGGCCCCTGGGGCATTGTGATGGCCACACATTCCCCTTCTCGTTAGTGGTGGCTAAAAACTTGTGAACGCTACATCACTTGCCGAATAGTCCGTCATGGACTGGAAAGGGGGTATTTAAAAAAAATTCATTATGCTTGCCTTCGGTGCTAAATCCTTGAAGTATCAAAAGTACATTTTCTTGGACATGAGTGAATATAATGCGTCTTATAAATGTGTCAAAGCATCATAAAGGCTTATAAGGTAAAAAACTTAAAATCATAGTTATTTATGCAATTATAAATTAGATTTCAAATATTCAGCCACTAAATGACAGATAAAGGGAAGTCAGATGGTCTTAAATGTCTTAAAAGTCAACAAAAGTAAAAATGTTATTTGTAAAGGATGAATTTTTGAAAATGTTAAATGTTTTTTAAATATTATTTTATTAAACTTTTAAGTTCAAAAAGCTCCACCAGAGTCTCATAGATGTAGCCGATCTTTATTTGCATGCGTCCCTTTGGCTAGTTAAGTTAGTTTAGTTGGCTAGTTAAGCTAGTTCATTTGGCTAGTTAAGCTAGTTTAGTTGGCTAGTGTTAAGCTAATTTAGTTAGCTAGTTAAGCTAGTTTAATTGGCTAGTGTTAAGCTAGTTTAGTTGCATTTTGACTTCTTAATCTTGAATGGTTTCATATGACTTTGTAAACGTTTAGTTTGTTCAATTTGTTCTTACTTGTTCCTCGGCTATGTGATTTCTTTAATTGTCTACGTCAAGATAAAGACATTTCCTGTGTTTCAATTTAATAAATAGAGAAACCAATATCTCATTAATCTTATAATTAATTTCTTTTGATATATTTTTCAATTTTAAAAAATAAAATAAATTATGTTCCTTTAATTAAAAACACACACATTCTTTATTGTGCAAAATTGGCTGTAGAGTTGCATCTAAGTTTAAACTAATTTTCTTTTGGCGGCAACATTTTAACTCAGAGAAATCTTTTAAAGTGAAGATAAGAAAGTATTTACCGTGCCATTGCATTCCTCAGTTCTTCCGATCAAATAATTTCTACAGTCAGCGATAAAGCGGTAATACTTGTCACAATTTGTTACCTTTACTGTTGAAATAAAAGTAATACACATTTACACATTTTGTTGGTAAATAATATAATTAATATTATTTTGAATTTTTTCATTGAATGTATATTTCATCAGGTTAATGCTACTAAGCTTCCCTATTACCTGATGGTGAATGAAGTCATATTTTCTCATCAGTAAACGTTAAAACATACTTATACGACTACATATCAATATTTAAAAAAAAATCACTTGCAGATTTTTTGGGTAAAATTTGCATTATTAAAATAGAAATATTAACTTTCAAGTAATTGGATTTTTCATCCACTATCTAACTTTGCTTTCAGTAGATCAGCTCAAACAGGCGAAAAACGTACCTCAATTTAACACTTCTAAGATAATGGAACATTTGTTCCGTGTTGAGTAAAAAATCAAATAGTCATCTCATAAAACTCATAATCATATATTATATATTTACGCTCATTTGTCACTGCCGCCTAACGTCGAGGGAAATCACTCTGCTTTTTTTAAATTTTGCGTTATAAGCAGTGCTGATTGACGCAAATAGTTATTTTTTGGTGCAGTAATTTGGTGCGCTGCTTTCGAAAATTAGTTTTAAAATCGTGTGGTGATTAGCACTGTAAAAATTATTATATAAATGCTTTGTTTAATTTTCAGGTATATTTCGTGTTTATCATACAAGGATAAGTTACTTGGGCTTTTGACTCCCCCCCCCAAAAAAAAAGTGGGCGCCTTATGCGCCCTTCAACCTCAATTTAAAATTACTTTGTATACATTTAAGGTAGTTTAATATTACGTAGCTATCATACAAGGACAAGTTTGTTGGGCTTTTGAAAAAAGTGGGCGCCGTAGGCGCCCATAAAAAAGAGGGGCGCCGCAGCACAAACTAGTATATATATATTTACGCTCAATTATGTAGCCTAACGCTAAGGGACATCACTCTGCTTTTTTAAAATTTTGTGTGGTGAGCAGTGCTGATTGACTCAAATAGTTATTTTTTGGTGCAGTAATTTGGTGCGCTGTTTTCTAAAATTAGTTTAAAAAATCGTGTGGTGATTAGCACTGTAAAAATTATTATAGAAATACTTTTTTTAATTTTCAGGAATATTTCTTATTTATCATACAAGGATAAGTTACTTGGGCTTTTGACCAAAAAAAAAGTGGGCTCCGTAGGCGCCCTACAACCTCAATTTAAAATTACTTTGTGTACATTTAAGGTAGTTTAATATTACGTATCTATCATACAAGGATCAACCATGGACATGATTTTCTCACTCCGTCAGCTACAAGAGAAATGTCGGGAGCAACAGAAACCCCTCTTCATTGCCTTCATAGATTTAACGAAGGCATTTGACCTGGTCAGCCGCAAGGGTCTGCTACGTATACTGGAAAAAATAGGATGTCCGCCGCGGCTTCTCTCCATCATCGAGTCCTTCCACACCAATATGCACAGCACAGTGCTCTTCGATGGTGCCACCTCAGAACCCTTCCCAGTTTGTAGCGGAGTCAAACAGGGCTGTGTACTGGCTCCAACACTCTTTGGTATCTTTTTCTCGATGCTATTGCGACATGCTTTCGAGGTCTGCTCCGAGGGTGTGAACATTCATACCAGGACGGATGGAAACCTATATAATATCAGCCGGCTCCGTGCGAAGAGCAAATTGGAAAATGTATTAATCAGAGAGTTGCTCTTCGCGGATGACGCAGCCCTTACCTCACATACAGAGGCAGGACTCCAACAGTTGGTCAATAAGTTCTCAGAGGCATGCAATGATTTTGGTTTAACGATTAGCCTCAAAAAGACCAACATTATGAGACAAGGCACTGACCGCCTTCCAGCAATCTCCATTGAGGGAAACACCTTGGACGTCGTCGATGATTTCACCTACCTTGGCAGTAACATCACAAGCACACTCTCCCTGGATAAGGAAATAGGAACCAGAATCGGCAAGGCCGCATCATTAATGTCTAGGCTGAATCAAAGAGTGTGGAACAATGCGCAGCTCACAGATAGGACGAAAATTACTGTGTACCAGGCCTGCGTGCTCAGCACACTCCTCTATGGCAGTGAGTGCTGGACTACCTACGCCAAGCAAACAAAGCAGCTCAACAGCTTCCACTTACGATGCTTGCGTAGGATTCTACGCATCAAGTGGCAGGACAAGATCACCAATGTTGAGGTACTCAGAAGAAGCCATATGCTGAGTATGCACTCAATTCTGAGTGAGAGGCGCCTGCGGTGGTTAGGTCATGTCCACAGGATGAGCTCGGAGCGCATTCCTAGAGCCATGCTTTACGGTGAGCTGGCAACCGGTAAGAGAAAAAGAGGTCGCCCCTGCTTGCGCTTCAAGGACGTCTGCAAGAAAGACATGTCATTGGCACAGATAGACTATAAAACGTGGGAGACCATTGCCGAGGAGCGCACCTCCTGGCGGGCAAAAGTGCGTGAGGGCTATTCATGTCGCGGAAGCATCCCTCATAGCTTTGAGTGAAGAGAGAAGGGCCAGGAGAAAGGGCAGGAGGGGCAGAGGAGCAGGAGTACACGCCATCGTCCCATGAGGACGGACGGTTGCCATACATACATACATATCATAGAAGGACAAGTTTGTTGGGCTTTTGAAAAAAGTGGGCGCCGTAGGCGCCCTAAATAAAAGTGGGCGCCGCAGCACAACCTATATTATATACATACTTTGTGTACATTTAAAGAATATTTCGTATTTATCATACAAGGATAAGTTACTTGGGCTTTTGACATAATTTTTTTTTAAATTAAAAAAATAATTTTTTAAATAAAATACTTTGTGTACATTTAAGAAAGTTTAATATTACGTATTTATCATACAAGGACAAGTTAGTGGGCTTTTGAAAAAGGTGGGCGCCGTATGCGCCTTTAAAAAAGGGGGGCGCCGCAGGCGCCACGGCGCCGCAGCACAAAATAGTATGGTACATATTAAAACATAATAATAATTTTACCTTAACCTAAATGTGGATTCTAAAGAAGGGAGGGATGGGGGTGGAATTTTATATTTGATTGGCTGAGAGAAACTAACATTGTTTTGTTTCTCTCAAAAGTGTATAAACTGATCAATACATACCGTGTGGAATATTATCCCTGATGACATGACGAGGCTTGCTGTCCCGTAGCATGGCCAGCGCTGATATGTACACCTGACGCATGAATGAGTCACCGATGAAGTAGACGGTCTTGTTATGAAGTACACGACACACGTCCTTCTCACTGGTGAATGGCGTCAGCTACAAAAGTTTTTGCACCAGAATCAGCTATAGAAAAGGCTTTTCAGTACGCGATTGAATGGCGCAGGCATGTACATCGAAAGGGAAAAACAAAATAGAAAATGGGAGGTGGGAGGGGGGAGGTGGTGATGTGTGTTATAATTCTTTAAAAAATTATTATACTTTTTTAAAGCGAAAATCTTTGTCTGTATGAATATTAACATACAACATATTTGCTCTTATGTAAGTAATACAGCATGTGCAAGCCGCATTCTTTTAATGAAATTAATTACGATTAAAATTCTTTGAAACTAAGGTCACTTTGACCTATCAGTTTTGAAAATATGCAAATAATGGGAGTCTTAGTTTTATATGATACAAAATATCAAAATACGATTGTGAAATATACCAATATACAGTGGTACCTTGGCATACATCCGCTTTGGGAAAAGTACAACTTGGTGTACGTCCTGTTTTGACTCGAAACATTTTGCTTGGTATACGAACTTTGTTTGGAATACGACCCACGAGCTAGAACTTGTAATCGGTCGTCTATAAATGTCACGCGATTTTGGTTGCTTCCCTCTTAGTCACACGTCGTCACAGAAAGTTAACCCTCAAAATATGACATCCTTAAGTTTCGCCCCACCCCCAATAAAAACCGTAATTACTCTTTGACAATGAGCATGCCCCAAATCACTTTATTGTCATTTAAATATGTATTTTGTTTAGTGCAAGGCTGCACTCCAATATCTTAACACGCGTTAATCCATTTAAAACATCATTAAATATATCGTAAACAATCAAATATTTAAGTGGAACTTAAACTAAAGTTGCGCGTTTTAATGTTATGTCACATTTCTTAAACGCCCCCTCCGCCTCGTCACATCAAGTCACATCACGTCACAAAAGAGTGATCCCCTCACCCTCTAGATGCGTGACGTCATTTTATACGCGATACTCAAGTGTATTGGTACGGTAGTTGCTACCAAATAGTGGATAATTCGCGTAAATACACTTATGTATCGGGTGATTTTGAGATTTTTCTCGTAATTTATTTTAGGAAATTCACTCACCATAAGTTCTTAGAAAGTTAATGAGAGGTGCCAAGCAACGAAAAAAAAATTCAGATCACTACGGAGTTGAAAAAAAGTTATTGTTATATAAGATGAAATTGGCGTTTATGTCCGGGACTTAATTGAAGCATGCTAAGAATGACGATTTCTGTGATCGTGAAAAATTACTCTTGTGAAAGTACCAATGGTATGAAATCGATTATAAAACAAGGATCAGAGACATAAGTTCTTTTTATTTATGAATTTTAGTATTAATCAGTGTTGAAATTATTTGATACAACCACGTCAATAAATTTTTAAATATGTAATAAAACAATACGATTTTTTTCATGGGAACGGATTAATCAATCCACCCCCCCCTATTTCTTATAGTAAAAACAGGTTTGAAATACGTCCTTTTCGGTATACATCCAAATCTCTCGAACGGATTAAGGTCGTATACAGAGGTACCACTGTAATCGTTTTCAGCCTTTCACATCCTGCATTAGCAGGATTATGCATTATGCTTCTAATCATTAACATGTTTTATTGCTAATATTTTGTAATTTTAAATAAGACTTTTTACAGTTTCGCGGTTCCGGAAAAATGTGTTTCTTTAAAAAAAAATTCATTATTATATGTCTAATGCAATCAATGAAAACATTAAAAAATAAATGTATGTGTCGTTCTATTTAGAATAAATAAAATAATTAAAGAAAAAAGAAAAAGTTTATAACGTGGTAAAGGATCTTTTAAGTCTGCATTCACTGTTTTCAGCGAAGAATGTGTCACTTCAACTGAGGCAGGTTATGCGATTGCTTGGAATATTGATCATGCTAAACGATATCACTCTGATGGGATTTGTATTAAGAATATCAAAGAAGTAATTACAATATACAACCATATGACAGAACGTCTTCGCACCACAACTAATGACTACCAATCAGATTTAAAGAAACTTGCTGGTTTATAGGCTTTTTAGCACAATCATAATAATTAAATTTTCACTTTAATTATGAGTCTTTATCCAATGTGTTTCTATTATTAAAATTTTACGTAATTAAATATGATTTAATTGTGTAACTTTAAAGCGTATATTATATAACTGTAACATACCGTTAGGTTTAGAACAATTAAAACGTTTAGATCATTAAATTTGAAAAAGTAAAAACATTATTTTTAAAAATATTTATATAAATCACTATAGGAATTTTTCATTGCCAGTCGGGTCGTGACCCATTTCGCTTCAAAGCGCCTCTTAACTGTATTTTCTATTTTTGGAAAGGCTCTCTGTTATTACAGGTCTGGCCACCTTTAGACTCCAGTAATTGCTGGAGACATGTGTGCTGTTGTGTGTTCTCTCATGCTACGCTAATAGCAATCCTCTTGAATAGCTCTTTCTACCGATTATTTTACTACAAGATACGACCCGCGGCGTAGCATACGCCTCAGACTTGCTCATCATATATAGTGCAAAGAACGGAAAGGGGGGGGGGTGAGAGAACGGACACAAACAGCAGCACGAAGTAATGAAAAAAAAAGAGAGTAAACGTGGAGACATGTGCACATCGGTTGTTGTTTAATAAAAAATGGGGAAAAGAACAGGCAGAAAAAAAATTTAAATTTTAAAAAAAAGTTGTTCCCGCTGGGGCTTGAACGCAGGACTTTCCGCGTGCAATGCGGACGGGATAACCACTGCACTACGAATCACATGTTATTCTGTGAAGGAACAACGCAACTTAGCGAAAGAAAAGTTGCTCCCCCCACCCATTTTTTTTCATCCCACAACGCTTGCCAACTGTGATCTTTCGACCTCAACGAGGTTCATTCGTCATGCTCATTTGCACATACATGTTTAAGTGAAATATATATATAGATACTTGGAAAGCGCAACTTAAAAATTTAATACATTAACATACCCTGGCTAGTAGTATTGAATGAATTTTATGCTGTAACTTTTGTAAACGCTACCCTTAAAAGATGGTAATATAGTTCTTATCTATTTAATTCACTATGTGTAAGAACTTTATTAACATCGCAACGTATACATGAAACATGCAATAAATAAAAATGTCTTTAAAAAAGTATACACTTTTCTCTGCCTTTGAATTTTAATTGATGTCATTTCTATAATTCCCCAAAATTACTTTTATAAAATGTATAACGCACTTAAAATATCATTACTCACAATGCACAGCTCTTTTTTATATTTTAAAATCAATACATTGTCGTTTATAACGTGTAGATAATGATTCGCACAACTGTCTAAACAGTAGTTGTGTAGAGAGCTTGAGCCATTATTGGCTACATTGTGAATAGTTTCTTCCCGTAAATAAATTCATTGGATGATCACAACTTTGATTCATTCGGTGTGTTTATATTAAATTTAAATTTTTTTATTTTTTTTTAAAAATGAAATTGTAGACGTAGAATAAAAAAAAACTTAACATATGTGACTTATTTCTCCATTAGTAAACGTACGATGCTGAAACAATCCTCGCTTTAGCGGTCTAATATCTCCTTAGGTCAGGGGCGTCCAAACTTTTTGCATGGTTGGCCATATTCCTTGAAGTAAAGATATTCGCGGGCTGGATTAAAATAATATAAAAATGACATATGTTGAGAGATTTTTTAGTGCAAATTGTTGATGTGAATGGTGAAACTGAGATCTTGAATGCAGTAAATAGGTGAGGTCAGGCTCAATGACACCGGTTTTGATACGTATGATATCACGCATGTGAGAGTCACTTATCCTCGTCCTCATGTTTTTTCTTAAAATTCATAACTGAAAATGTCTGCTCACACAAACATGTCGAGCTAAACAAGCAGAGCATTTTCTTAGCAAATATTCGAATCTCTTGGAATCTATCTTTATCCAGCTGATGGTAAAAGTCAATGAGAGAAAGCTGTTGTTGTCTGCTGCGACATTCAGCATCACTTTGTAACTCAATGAGTTCCAGCTGCAGATTGCTTGTAGCATCATCATGGTCCACAGAGGAAGGTGAAGACAAAAACATGATTTACTTTTCAATAAATGCAAAGTCCTGAAAGCGTCTTTGAAATTCATCAGTCAGGGATCACGTGATAGCTGCAACTTAACTCTACCTTTGCTCATTGAAGCATCTTTAAAACAAAAAAAAACTTGTCATGATTTCCTGTAGTGAAGGGAAATATGTGTCATTAGAATGGATTTTGAGACAGTTGCCTTTGATAAAGTGGCAGCTGGTTACTAAGGCCTTAATATGAGAATATAATTGGTTTACCACTGTATTGTGACCTTGCCTAATTTGTGTTAAGAACGTTTAGATGTCTTGTCACATCAACTAAAAATGCAAAATCTGTATCAGATAGTTCCGAAATTGGTCGTTCCCTTAACTTCCATGAACTGCGCAATAATTTCTTTTTTAAGTGAGTGGAAGAGCTAAAGTGCTGTCCCCCGACTGAGCCATCTTACTTCATTGTGATACACATCTCCGTATTCTCCCTGGATACGCAGAAGAAACTGCTCAAACTGGCGGTGAAACAGGGCTTTAGAGCGAATAAGGTTTATAGATTTTATCACTGTCAAACACAATCATAACTAAGGAGTTTTGCAAAATGAACTTGTCGCTGAATGATACAGCGAAGTTTATCTGCTTTTCCTCCCTTGTCGCTGACTGTTTTACAGACAACTGTTGCTAGTCCTCAGTGCTCACCAATCATGGCTAGAGCACTATCAGTAATAATTCCGGATTTTTTTCCGTGGTAGTTTAATGTAATTGACAACAGAAGAAACAGAAGCAAATAAAGCTTTCCCCCTTGTTTGGTCTTTAAGTCTCTGAAGGTCAAGTAATTCTTAACGCACACACATCTCATCATTAACTCCACTATAAAAAAAGTTGGATAGTGTCAGATGCATCAGTGATTTCATCACAGGCTATTGAAAAAAATTCACATATTTATACTTAAAAATGATGTCATCGGTTTTTACGGTAGGCCGTCACTTAACTTCATCATGTTTTTTATAATTAATTTCTATGTTGTTAAAAATTAAACGTCATCGATTTTCGCCATCATTTGGCTACTCAAAACAGTTGAAAATTTCAACTTTTCTTATAAATATTATGTCGTTCCAGAAATAATACGTCATTTAATTAATTATTTCATATGAGGCCAAGGGCCAGTTTAAAATTGCTTCGCGGGCCGGTTTTGGTCCGCGGGCCTGACTTTGGTCAATGTCTAATTTGTTAAGTTATTGTTTATACGATGGACTCTTTCTACGTACATTAAAATCGCAACATTCGTTTAAGTCCTAACGACAGGAGCTACTGGCACACGTAAAAAACGATTTACATGTGACATGTGCCATGACATGGAATGTGATATTCTCGTGTTTCTTGATCATTTTTGTTTTAATCAATTCTGTGGTTTATTATTTTTTTTTATTAACGCTGGGCAATAAGCCAGCCCTAAACACAATGTATCTCTCAGGCAAGTAATGCCTTTCTCCTGAACTTGCTACGCCACTTTTTAAGCTTATCATTGCAGAATTTTAAATAATCATACAGAAATGTCTTTAGCACAAATTCATTATATATTGTACGACATAAACGTTAATAACCTTAACTTATAATTTAATGAAGAAAAGGTACGATTTTATTTCGACCACGGAGACTTAATTACAAACAAATTCTCCTCTGGAGACCGTGCTTAGAAATAAACTCTACGGAGGAGACTTTATTTCGTGACACTGAAATATTCAATCCCCTAGGAACAAGTATGCAACGATTTGAATGGTTTTGATGCGGTTGACTGCTTCCACACACCATAGCGCCCAAGACCCCTTCGACTTAAGTTTTCATATGTGCAGTGTAGTGTGTGACTGTAACACGAAATTATGCCTTGCATCGTTTAGTCCCTTTCTTTTTTTTTCGTTAAAATTAGCCAAACATTTAAAAGTTGACGTTACAGTTACTTACAGGGAATACGTTTTGAATCTTTACTGTTTAATTGTAATCGTGTTTTAGGAAATGTAGATAAAATGTTGTTTTTTATAAATTAGCTGTAAGCAAACTTTGAAGAGGTTAAATAAAAAATAATAACCACATTGAACAATTGAGGAATTTTCTTTTAACAGTCGAACACATATCCAAAAAAGGGTAACCGAAACCATACAAAAGTTATCCAATTCCTCTGATTACCAAACAGAAAAATAAGAAAAAATTGTCTCGTGTTCTAGTTCTATTGAGGTTTTAATTCCACTGAAAAGAGATCGTCTAGACTAGAGCAGTGCTTCTTAAACGTTTTAGTTTGGCGGACCGGCAGTAAATTTTCTATTGAACCAGGGACCGGTGCACTATTTAGCTGTACTGGCGTGGTAACGAAACGGACCCCTACGCGACCTACAGCCCCACTAACATTTGAGGCGAATTCGGCTTGTTTTATGCTTCATGTCATCGACATGTTTTGAAAAGAATAATCTTAAGACATGATTGCTTAATATACAATGGTCATCATTTCGTATTAAATTGTGTTGTTAATGGTAGCCCATTATTTTTGTTTTAACTGTTTTTAATTTAAATTGATAGTATTTTTAAAATAAATTTGTATTCTGACTTAGGCCTATGTTTATAGAAATGAAAACATAAAATGTAATTTAAAAAAATAAATGAAAATTTATTAAAAATAATATAGTAACTATAGTTATACTACATTTCCTGTAATTTTATGCTCAAAGTTAAATTTTAAATAATGGTTCATAAGTGCCTGGTTATTTTTTGCACGTTTATTAAGTCAGGGCTCGATTGAGGACAATGCTACACGCTATTGAAAACGAACATCCATACTTTTCCCGTCCTTTGGTTTAATAATGCTACTTGTTGAAAAACAAGTCACACACAGGAAGATGAAGCAAATTAAAGAAGAGCCTTGGGAGCAAATTCGAGAAGTTCAGGTTATTCTGCACTCGCGTGAATTCAAAAGGATGCAAAGAAGTTCTTAATTCATTTGACTCCGCATAATTCAAACCGTTTAACTTCAAAAGTTTCAAACCAACCTTCCATGCAATTTATGTAAAGCATATCCGCCGTTCAGTACCTCCAGTACCTTTCTGTGGGTCATCTTCTATTGGACAGTAGAGCTCAAAACTGTTGATTATTTTTTTCAAGAGTTCAATGATGACATCTTGAAGAGACGGAAGATCAGGTTCGTCATCTGCACTATCGATAGTTGTTGCCGAATTGTGCAACATCGAAACAATCAGCTCGAATCTCCCATGATTTTAGCTTACTTTTCTGTCAATCGATCTTGTCTGCCATTGTATTGGATGACGTCATACTTCCGAGCATGAAATTATTGAGCTCATTAAAATGGCAAACATATCAGCCAAGTAAGACAACTTTGCCATCAAATTCACATTTCGAAATAGTTGAGACCTATCCGGCTTTTTCTCCTGTTAAAATTGGTCAAGCGCTCTTCGTTATTCATAAACTATTTATATAATACTTTCCTCGATACAACCAATTTCGTCATGCACCAAGAGCTGTTTGTGTTTAGCACCCATTCCGTCACATAATGAAACCTATAATCTTGAAATTAAAGCATTGCCTTGACATTTTTCACAATATTTACAACTTCGCTGTGCACCTTGTCTAGTTATGTTGACATTTGTTTGGTTGCTAAACTTTCGTGGCGAATAAAACAATGGATTAACTCACAACTCCAGAAGGCCACCCAGTCATGACAGCAACGCCATGCGTACACACATCAACACAATATTTAAGCTCTATCTGAAATTTGCCTAAAATGTTATCTGAATATATCAGAACTAGTTGTATTAGTTGGTAATGAAGTAGAATAGAAATACACTTCCCTTAAGTCATCCTTATAATGATTTCGCATAAATATCATCAGAATGGCCAAAAATAGCAATGTCTGTGGATTCATCAATCTGCAGAAAACATATGTAGCCAATTTTAGCTGATCTATTAGCAGCACTTCCATATCGATGCGTTGAGATACTGTGTCATTTGAGATTGGAACCTGTGCCACTTTTTTTCCGCAGTTTCACCTAACATTTCCAAAGACACATCCCTAATGCATCCTACTACGAGCGCCTCACCCATTGTATATGGGGTTTTTTTTGTCTTCGAAATTCGCAGTGCTACCTTATATGAAACTTGAAATGCCCATCTCTGTTTGTGTTATGAACCAAAGATTAGTTTCTGACGCCTTTTGTAAATCAGTACGCTTCCTTTCAACGAAATAGTTGGGCTTTGAAACAAAATAATGTCTTTATGTCTATTAGTTAAGTGCGTCTGGAGTTTTGAGGGGCTCCATCACATAATTTTAATAGGACATAGCCGAAAAAAACGCATTGAGGAATTCTGATACCAGGATCATACGCATTTACAAAACCGAATAAAATACTTGAAGTCGTATTTTCGACTGAGGCTAGAACGAATTAATTTCGCTTCAGTTTTATTAATGTCTCCATTATCTAAATCTGAAGAAGAGTCCGAATTTGTTTGATGTTAAGCATTCACATTTCTTCTCTTTATAAAAAATAATCATTGATCCTTTCTTTTCCATCTATAAATTTGTAATAAGAAATATTTTCAGTATCAACTACCAACTCAACTCTCTCTACTATTATTTTATTATTTTTATTATTTTGGAAGGTTTGAAAGAAAAATCAAATTTTACCATTTATGTTTTAATTTTACAACACACAGGAGTGCAATCTATTTTTCTCAGTTTGGGCGACAGCTCAATAATTCTGTGCTATCAATGTTTTGAATGTACATTTAAGTGAACCTTTATCACCCTTGATCTGTGATTATTACTACTTATTGAAATAAATGTATAGTAATTTAATTAAAATTAATCTTTTTTTATTTCATTTGTTTCATTTTATGTGAACTTAATTGCAGCAAATTGAGGATTATAATTATATTTTCTTTCCTTTCTTGATAAATTCTGCGGACTAGCGGCTGATGGCCCACAGACCGGCACCGGTCCGCGGACCACCAATTTAAGTAGCACTTGTCTAGAGTAGCAGTAATTATTCTTTGATATATTCTATTTTGGAAATATTGAAAATTTAAAAAGTACAAATTTTTGTACATATTTTTTTCAATATTTGACAAAAGAGATTTATACATTACGAAAAGGATCTATGTTATTCAACCAATGCGCAAAACACATAACATATTGATATGATTTATAGAAAAGTTTACTTGTTATTTGATAGATTTTTTTTTATATCTGCGCTGTTGGTAAATGCATCAATATCTTCATTCATTTCTTAAAGTTTATTCATTATTCAAAATACGCTCGACTCCTTTTAAGCTTATTAAAATACTTAGAGAGTATTTTGAATTAAGATTTAGATATAAATTCTGCTATTTTAGAAAACACTCTTGAGCATTTTAGATTTATTATTTACTTCAAAAATTGTTTTATGATTATGTATCTACGACGGATTAGGTTAAACTATAAAAACATTTTTAAGTGGTCCTTGTATATGAATATTGATTAACGTGGCTTTAAAAATTACTTTTTCAAAAATCGAAAAAAAAACCAACTAACAACCAAACCATAATTCTTTTTCCAAGGTAAACACACGTTTCTAAAAAGATTTTTGCAGTGTTATTTTTAAATGATTCATTTTTATAAGCTGTGACGAGCTTGAATAGAAACTGCACATTTTTTGGTCTTCAAACTCAATATTAGCTACTTGTTTTTGATATTCTTGATTTTCATATCAGGAAATGTTTAATTTTTAATTGGTTCTTTAAAGGGGCAATTGTTATAGGGCTCTGACTTTTTAAAAATATATTATTTATATATTTTTTTTCAAAAAACAGGCACTACTTTAGCTGGAAGTATTGGCTAGTGTGTAATATCCTATGGTTGAATTTTCCTGACTGCTCTAAAATGTTAATATTATTTTGCTGAAAATTACGCCTTTAAGAATGAAATAACGCCGAAGATTGCAACCCTTAATAGTAACGTATTAGAAGACAACATAAATTGAGTTCTTATTCAAATGTTGCATACAAATTGGTTAGTTTACTCCATTTACAAATCGGTTAGTTTTACTCCATTTACAAATTGGTTAGTTTTACTCCATTTACAAATTGGTTAGTTTACTCCATTTACAAATCGGTTAGTTTACTCCATTTACAAAATCGGTTAGTTTACTCCATTTACAAATCGGTTTAGTTTTACTCCATTTACAAAATCGGTTAGTTTACTCCATTTACAAATTGGTTAGTTTTACTCCATTTACAAAATTGGTTAGTTTACTCCATTTACAAATTGGTTAGTTTACTCCATTTACAAATTGGTTAGTTTTACTCCATTTACAAATTGGTTAGTTTACTCCATTTACAAATTGGTTAGTTTACTCCATTTACAAATTGGTTAGTTTTACTCCATTTTACAAATTGGTTAGTTTACTCCATTTACAAATTGGTTAGTTTACTCCATTTACAAATTGGTTAGTTTACTCCATTTACAAATTGGTTAGTTTACTCAATTTACAAATTGGTTAGTTTACTCCATTTACAAATTGGTTAGTTTACTCCATTTACAAATTGGTTAGTTTACTCCATTTACAAATTGGTTAGTTTACTCCATTTACAAATCGGTTAGTTTACTCCATTTACAAATTGGTTAGTTTACTCCATTTTACAAATTGGTTAGTTTTACTCCATTTACAAAATTGGTTAGTTTACTCCATTTACAAATCGGTTAGTTTTACTCCATTTACAAATTGGTTAGTTTACTCTATTTACAAATTGGTTAGTTTTACTCCATTTACAAATTGGTTAGTTTACTCCATTTACAAATCGGTTAGTTTACTCCATTTACAAATTGGTTAGTTTTACTCCATTTACAAATTGGTTAGTTTACTCCATTTACAAATTGGTTAGTTTACTCCATTTACAAATCGGTTTAGTTTTACTCCATTTACAAATTGGTTAGTTTACTCCATTTACAAATTGGTTAGTTTACTCCATTTACAAATTGGTTAGTTTACTTTATTTACAAATTGGTTAGTTTTACTCCATTTACAAATTGGTTAGTTTTACTCCATTTACAAATTGGTTAGTTTACTCCATTTTACAAATTGGTTAGTTTACTCCATTTACAAATTGGTTAGTTTTACTCCATTTACAAATTGGTTAGTTTACTCCATTTACAAATCGGTTAGTTTACTCCATTTACAAATCGGTTAGTTTACTCCATTTACAAATCGGTTAGTGTACTCCATTTACAAATTGGTTAGTTTACTCCATTGACAAATTGGTTAGTTTACTCCATTTACAAATCGGTTAGTTTACTCCATTTACAAATCGGTTTAGTGTACTCCATTTACAAATTGGTTATTTTTAGTCCATTTTACAAATTGGTTAGTTTACTCCATTTCGTTACGTTTCTTTAAAGAAAGCAATTTACAAACAATTTAATATAAGGCACTATGTAACTGTCCATATATTACCTCACCTTGATATTTTTATCGTTAGGTACCCATGTGGCGAGTTCTGCGTGGATCTGTGATCTCATGTCGTAACAATCCGGACATTGACACTCGTTGACAGATTTGTTGACACAAGAGCTGTTCATACAGCACGGGGGCTGACCCTTTAGGGTCACATAACCCCCGGAACCACTGAAGATCCGGAAACGACACACTTCCTATGAATTTACGCAATTAAGCAGTACAATATAGTCTGATGACTCCAATTTTTCATGTGGCGTAGGATATTGCTGCTTAATATTGATAATTGCATATATATATATATATTATATATAATATATATATATATATATACATATATATATATATCAAAACAATAGATACATATTTTTTGAAAACATTGATTTCTTTAACGAACTAATTAGCCACGATTCCTATTTACTAATTTATAGTTTTTATGTCATGGTTGGAGAGCCTTGATGAGAAGATAACATATAGTTTTATTAGACGATTAATTATTGATCAAGTCAATAAAAATATAATATATATATTTTTTTTAACCTAGCTTGAACTTTTCAACTGGCATTTATATTTGACTTGAAGCAAAAATTTAGAAACTAGCATTTATATAATTTGGGAAATACACAGCTAATATCAAATCATATGATTATTAGTTAAAACAAGAATCGACATAACACGCATATCTGTATTATTCATGTGTCCTTGCTTATCTGATCACTATACATCACTTTATAATTTTTCATATTGCAAAAAACAAAATGTAAAAAACTTATTTTATTCTATTTTAGACTATATTTATTTTTTCGCTAATTTATGTTTGATCCTAATTTGAATATTTTATTAGCTTATACCTTAAAACTTATTTACTCTAACCAACACAATTACTATTTAACCAACCAGAAATGTAGCACTTCATTTAAACATTTTTATTACCATTCAAGACGGTTGTTCATCTTTAAATGTAATTATTATCTATAACTAAGTTCATGTCTCGTGTAAACCGTTGTAAATTTTGAAAGATTAAAGTGTCACAACGTTAATTTAACTTCTCAGAATCAACAATCCTCTTTCACATACCACATTTGTTATCCTCGCGTTGTAGGGTCTGTGGTATCTTGTAATACGTCCAGACACGTTTAATAAACGTCTCCAACTCGGTCATCTCCTGCGGTGAATAATTTCTGGCCACCCAATGTCCCAGTGGACATCTTGTCCAGTAAAGACTGTCCACCGACATACTGTGGCCCCAGTTTTTAACGTCTGGGTGAATTTGACCATCTCTGCATTTTTCTGTATTACATCTGCTCGCATGACAAATACTTGTCTGGCATAGACCAACATCCCAAACACGACTAGAGCAGTGATGACATGACGAATTTTGAGACATGAATTCCTTGCAAATTGTCTTGCAAACATTGTAACTGAAGCGCGTAGCACAAATAAAAAAGATTAATAAATTTTAAATAAAACATTTTAAGATCTTCGCTCCATTTACCTACCCGCATAAAAAATAAATTGTATGTTCTTATTATTAATACATTTGTCCATAACAACAGAAGTTCCTTTGAAAAATCACTTTAATGCATTTTTGCAATTTAATATATGTCAGTGTGAAAACGATCAAAACTGTATCTTAATTCGTTTACTTTTTTGTTCCACGCTTCTTGTTTCCGTTTGTCACCATGATACGAATAAAGCTTAACAGTGACAATATTTGGGCTGTAAGATGCGTTTTAACTTATGCTTCCACCCTTCTACCAAACCACTAATCTAAACTTTTGTTTTCGAAAACCGATCAGTTTTGTTTAATTTACTACGAATTACATTTCAGGTTTTAAAAAAAATAAATAAATAAATTATAGAAATTTACATGGTTTCAGTTTCTCAAGGGACCTTTAAAACTGTGATAAGAATGTTACCGACTTTTCAATTTGTTTTAGGGGCCGTCCATAAAAGTACGTCACGCTCCAGAGGGGGGGGGGCTGTAAGAAAAGTGGGGACAGGGGGGATCTAGCCATGTGTGACGGCACGGTGTTTTTATATTAAATGTTTAATTATTATGTTAATTTAAAAAATATTGATCGAAAAGTGTGATGAACGTCCATGATTTGTGACAGGGGGAAGGGGGAAGTTAAAAAATGGTCAAAAATAGCGTGACGTTCTTTATGGACGGCCCCTTAGACACTCGTAAGTCAGTAAAACGATTCTTGCTTTAAGAAACTTATGGTGGAATACACATGAAGCGTGAATTTGAGTGAATTCTAATAGAGAAACATATATGTAAAATCATTACTTGTTACTTGTTTAAAAAACAAAATTTAATGACATATTAATATTTTTTTCCAATTTCTACTTAGAGACAACACAGTTTTACAAAAAATCGGCCCAGGGATAAGATTGAAACAAAATTGCATTTCTAAAGTTGGTATCACTAGTTCTTACCACGCGATCATAGTCGAAGACTATGAAATGATGATGTTTTACTTTTTATACTATTTTTATGCAGCACTCTTTGAATAGGTAATCTTCAGTGACATATTACCAAAAAAAAATTTAAGGAATATTTCCGTTAAAAAAATTGCGATGTCTAATGATTAGCAGTCAAATATTTAAATAAAGAAGTTTTAGATGCAGACAGTTCATTGATATATAGGATAGCCGGTCATTTGTGCGCGAAAGAGTTACGCCTAAATATAAACAGAAACGATTAAAAAGATAATCTCTGTTATTACATCACAAACGAAAATGTATATTTTTCAATTTAAATAACTAACTTCTGCCTAAGAAACCTCCAAATTATTAATTTATTTAATTTACCAAATGTTCCATCTATAATATATATTTTAACCTAACTTTTATGCCCAAACATAATATTGTTTACTCATGGACCTTCGTGGTGTGATTTTGTGTTTGTTTATCTCATTGATTATAATCTCATATTTTTGTGATATTTCTATTTATTATTGCCCCAATGTTATGCGACCATAGAATTCGATATCGCCTTACATCATGTTCATAAGTTTTATTTTAATCATGCATTCCTGAACCGTGCTATTAATGAAAACCAAATTCTTTTAATTTATTACATAACTAGTGTAACACCCGTCAAAAAATAACAGAACTTTTCAAAATAAATACACACCAGATTAAAAAATATTGTAATTCAGAACTTTGATTTATTTATTTTTATTATTATTATTTTATTCATTTATTTTCATATTGAACAATTTTATGCCGAACGCTTGAAAAGAGTTATTTTTGGTGCAGTAATTTGGTGCCCTGCTTTCTAAAATTAGGAGCGTCACAGACAGGACGGGATGGGCGTGATATTCATTACAAATTATGTTTGTTGATTTTGTCCGACTTTAATGTTTGGAACGTCTGTCGTACCATAATTTGCTTAAATCTCATGATCTTAATATAAAGTAGCTTTAAATCTTTCAGAGAAGAAAGACTGTCCAAATAATTTTTTAAAGTACCATAACTAGTTTTTAAAAACTTATCAATATGATAGCAATTGGGACAACTAATATAACTATATGTTTTTAAAAATGATAATTAATAAAAAGATGTTATATTGTTAACTTACCTTCTTATGTTGTACAGAATCAGTAAGAAATAGATTGTGTTTGTTTATGAAAAGTTAAAATTATGATTAACGTTTTTTCTAGCCAAAAATTAACATTACTATTAATTTCAATTGGTATTTCAATGTCGTTGCTAACAAGTGCAGAACTGTCTATGTGTGTCAAAGTTATTTTGGTGGTTTAAAAGCTCTATGAGATACGCTTGTATAATTCTACAACGCAGGGGTTCTAAAAAAAAATAGTTGAATATTTTTTGAACGATCCTTGATACAAAAAAAAAGACTGTAATAAATTGAAAACCAATTTTGCGATCGTAATTGTAAGGTTAATAATTTTCGGAGATCTAAACTTTAAAAACATCCACTTTTATTTTTAAAAACTTAAGTTTAGAAGAAAAAAAAATATTTGAAGAAATTTTAAGTTAAATTCCATGCAAATTGGTTTACAGTGCTAGCTTTGAAATATTTGTTTAAAAATGTATATTTTTCTATTATCCGTCCCAATCTTTAAAAAGAGTTGGAGGGAGCTTAATGCATGCGAATAATCTAGTAGTTTTTATCGTCGATACTTCATAATCAGTTTGTATTCATCAAGATCTCATTAAACTCCATCACTAGATATTTTCGAGAGACCCATATGCATTTATTAACTTTTTTTCTATTTTATAGCAAACATTACTATCAATTTTAACAAGTATATCATTTCATAGTTGTTACTGACAGGTGCACAAAGGTATGTGTGTGCCACAGTTCATTTGGTGTTGCGAGATATGCTTGGGTGATTCTACAACGCAGAGGTTCTAAAAAAGTGTAGAATATGTTTTAAACAATCCTTGATAAAAAAAAGACTGTAATAAATTGAAAACCAATATTACGATCGTAATTGTAAGGTTATATAATTTTCGGAGATCTAAACTTTAAAAACATCCACTTTTATTTTCAATTTGAGTTAATATAAAATGTACTTTAAAGGTTCTCTAAATTATTTATAGAGCAAATAACTTTACAGTGGTGGTTTTAAAATATTTGTTTTTTTTAAAAGTATATTTTACTGTTATTTGACCCCCAAATTTGTTTGGACAGAATTGTGGGGGAGTTAAATACGTCCAAAATATGTAATAGTTTTTAACAGCAATAATTTCTAATCATTTTTCTTTTGTCAAAATCTAAATGAACTCAAACATGAGACATCCTCTACAAACCAAGTAAATGCATTCCAAGTAATGTATCAACTAGTCAAAACATTGAAGAAGCTTGAAATTTATGCAAAATACTAATTGATAATATCAGGGAAATTTATTTTTGGTGATTTTTACTTGGACAATACATCGCAGCAAAGACTTATTTTTCTAAAACCACTTTTTAATTTTGTCTGCTCGTTAATTAAGGACTATTGCTTAATGATACGATACGTTCCTTGTTTTAGTATACGATTCTATTGCTTACCGATACGATACGTTCATTGTTTTATTATATGACAAGCTGACCCGCGGCGTAGCATACGCCGGTAGTGATTTAGTGACGGGTGAAGACTTCCTGAAACACACAGTTGTCAAAATGGGGTGAGTTTGAGCAAATAACTATGAGTGAATGAAAAAGAAGGAACTCTGGAGAGACCCGCGGCGTAGCATACGCAGCAGACTTGCTCATAATAGACAGTGCAAAGTCTGCGGCGTATGCTACGCAGCCGGGCGTCTAGTTTCATAATAATTATAAATCCTCAAATCCAATTTTTACATCGTTCCCTTTTCAAAACTTAAAATATAAGCTAAAACAATGACGTCATATAATATTTTTATACAAAATCAATCGCAGTGCCACCTAACAGCACTTACATCCATACAGACAACGGGAATCAATATCCATAACTAACGTGACATATCCGTGTTTGATAAATACGAAACTATTAAACTTGCTGAAATGTACACAAAGTATTTCATGATAATTTTAAAATCTCAATTTATAGTTTTACATCGTTCGCTTTTCAAAATTTGAAATATAAGCTAAAACAATGACGTGATATAATATTTTTATACAAAATCGATCGCAGCGCAACCTAACTTACATCCATACTGTCACGACACTCTTTGCGACGTATTACTTGTTAATGTATTTTGTAGGCGTTCTCACAATACAAACTTTAGTGCAATAAATCCTTGAAATACTCTTGTCAAAAAAATAACTTTAATATGCACAATATATACAGAAATATAACTTTGAGTTGTCATTTTTAAGTTGTTCATGTTCTCTTCTTGCACCTCTTTCGTCTCTTTCTATTATTTGTTTTTGTCTCTCTTTTACTTCAGCCTCTCTTTGCTTCTGCCTCTCTTCTTCTTTGGCTATTTTTAGGTTCTCTTTTTCTTCAGCTAAAAGTAAATAGATAGGGCTATGCTATTAGCCGACTACAAATTTGACATTAAACCTGTTCAAGGAAAGGATAATGTGGTTGCAGACAAATTAAGTAGAATCAAAATAAATAAAGACATTATCTGAATCCCTAAATGATAAAACCAGAGACTGTATTAATATTAGTATTTTTATTCGCTGAACAATAAACAAGGAGCAGTGTTTGAATTCCACTGGACAATATATTTAATTTTAATTTTATGAATATTAATTGTTAAAAGTACTTTACTTACACAAAATTATATTTGTGTTATAATTTCAGTTTCATTTTTTCAGCACAGGTAGACTGTTGAAGTCTTACAGATATGTTTCTCTTGATTTCCATGTCTAGGTATTGAGTGTAAAGTAATGAATGTCCATTGATGATTACTATTTGAAATTTGAATATACATGTAGATTACTTTTATTGTGTTAAGATCAAAAATGTCTCGTGTGAAGCACGAGTTGAATGACGGAGAGGTCACATGAGTGAAAGCGCGGGAAAATGAGCTAGAGTTATTCACGATGGCTGGAATGTAGTGATGATGTTTCCACGAAGTGTAACCTCAATTGGATATTTCTGTACATAGTGTTTGTATTACAGTTATTTTGTTGACAATAGTACTTCAAGGATTTATCGCACGAAAGTTTGTGTTATGTGAGAACGCATACAATACATATATAAAAGCAAACAGGTTACAAGTCAGTCGAGAAGTATGTAATTTTAATATATTATCTTAATCAGACCCTCACATATTTTTACTTCGTGAAATACGGTCCACAATGCAAAACAAGTTTGGAAGCCTTAGATTAAGCAGAAGTATAGAATTCCACTTTAAAAAAATAGTGTTTTTTTCAATCTGTCAATTTGATTTAGCCGTCAGGGTACTTTGAATTGAAATATTCTTACAAAACTTTAGCTATGAATGTGCATCAGTCAAAGCAGTAGCTAGAATACGCACACCGTGTGACGGAGGCGTAGAGTCAATGTTAAGTTTACTAAGATAGAAAAAAAAACTTACAGGTGTTAGCTAAGCAAATAAGTCGTAGTGTGACACTATAATTTGGATGTTGTATTCACTGGGTTAAAAATAACACATCTCTTTTGAGTTAATATTCGAAAACTCTGCGATTGAGAATCATTGCCAAGCATTTACTTTATTTTTAGTTTTCTTTTTGTTTACACTTTACTTTATCTTCCTTTTGCTGCGTGTGCAGCAACCAGTGTCTAATGATTCACCGGGGATATAATGCTGAAAAACATGTATTCAAGCCAATGTCAAAATTATCATTGTAACAAGCGAGCAATTCCAATCATATGAAGTATATTTTGCAGCTTAATGCTGACTGAATTCCTGAAGACCCCAGGTAGTGGCGTATAGCAGTTTGTGTTTAATTGAAATGTTTATTGATCGCTTTTCTTGAAGTCCGTTGATTCCATTCGGAAACAGATGATACCATGCAAGCTCCTCTGCTTTCAACTCATGTCTATCATTGACGATATTAGTCCTTGTTTTTCGCGATATCTGAAGAAGATTGCTATGACCACCATCGTTTGCTAATCAGATCAAGACTTATTCTTCTTCAGGTTGAGGTGCGTTAATTGGAGCCATAACTGTTGTTTCAACAGGAATCGAATCCACAGGAAATTGCTTTGAATTCGGGCAGATCACATTTTCAATATTTGACTTTGAAAAAATATGAAATCTGACCGTCATCGGGAATCACTTGGTCTGAGTGTTCTTGTGAGCTGACACCATGAGCTGATACTTGAAGGAAATCGAGTGTATATGCGATATTTTTAGATCCTATGGCACGCTTACATATACGAATAAATTCAATAAAAGCTCTGCTTTCAATGACACATGCTCGGCCATCTTCTTTCTTGGCTTGTGCTCCTTTTGCCCCACAAGAATGTGAGTCAACAAAGTAGTAAATGTCATTGATTTTCATAACAGCGTAGCTTTTTAGATTAGCAATCAAAATTCCTGCTTTATGATTGGAGAATAAGTTTTGCACATTATCATGAAGACTTTATCCTATTCCTTGATTTTTTTTATCACACAGACTGCCAAAGTATGCTGGATCTTGATCGTATTCAAGAGAAAAACGGGAACCAAACATTGTTATTTCATCTTTCACGACATTGAAGTTATTCACAAAAAGATAGCCACACTCAGAGTTCATATCACGATTAGATTTCTCACGAACTACCGTGTACAATCCATCGGATTCGATCAAAATTCCATTCAAAGTATTAGAATCCCATTCAGATGGTGGTAGCATGGTTGAGCGAACGATTGCTCCAATTGCCATAGCGCAACACTGTCTTCCTGCATTCTCACCAAACATGATTACATTGCCTTGAATCCAATTGGCGTGGATAATTGTTGAATATTCATTGATTGGAATTCGATTCGCAAAGGAGGTGGCAGTGCTAGTGGAGGCTGCATTCTGATAAAATCTTGGACATTAAGCTGAACATTTTGTGTATTATTTTGAACATCACAATAAAGAGGATTATTTGCTTTCAACCATTCTATTGCGTTGCTTACATTTTCATGAGAGATCCCGAATTTTCGTGTTATGTCAAGATTTTCTAATGACTAAGTTACCTCGATTAGGCCAGCAGAATCAGGAGTTCGCGGTAACATGGTGGGCATATTTTCTGTCACCACAAAGATATCCTGAGCAAACAAAATTGCTTGACCTTTGAATACGTACTGTCCAAACGCAACATCATACTTTAAGATCTTCAAGAAAGGTATTATTCGAGATAGCAAACGAACCTCCACTGGTGTTAAAATTGCGATCTCAGGGGGAATCACTCCAGGATCAATATTGTTCCAGTACGCTTTAGATGGACAGGTTGTCTTTTTTTTTATTTATATCAAACGAGATTTACAACGGTGCCACACAAGCAATGAGTCTTTGCTGGACAACGCCACGGGAAGACAATCGAGGCGATTTTGTTGAATTGTGTATTTGATACTTGGTTTGGATAGCAAAGTTTGTGACAAACTTCACAAATACTATCAGCATAAACTAAATATTTTTTGATAAGCTTCCACTGTTGCGTTCATTTGTCTTCTTCGTTCTGCATGAAAATGACGATCTTGTGAAAGGAGAAAATCACGTGACACTGGTGATTCTTCACGTCGTCGCTTAGCATTAGATTTGCGTTGTTTCTTGAGACGTGAGTCATGAGACACTGACGATTCTTTACTTCGGCTTATTGCTAGAGATTGGCGTTTTTTTGAAAGTCGAATCTCACATGCAGTAGGCAGTTCATTTTGTTTTTTTTAATAGACGCTTTAGTTTTTCTTTTTCAAGTCTGTACTTTCTTTCCATTGAAGTCTCTACTTTTTTATGACTCATGTCTCAAATAACAACGATTAAATATCACTATTTTCTTATTAATGTCAATTTGTGTAGCCAAGTGGTGGCAAAGCTAGCACAATGCAATATCACAATAAGTAGTTAACTCTGGTTTCAGCTTTCAAACAGTATTTAATTGTGTACACAGCAACTACATATTCTCTTTTGTTGTTGTTTGGTACACCAAACCGTCATTCTCTCTTTCTTTACTTCCTTTCCACTTCTATTATCATAGTGCGGTGCACAATGGTGCGGCGCTGTGTGGGTGTGCAAACCTTTTCATTATAATACGCAGCAAGGCCATCCAAAAATACAAAATTGTAGTTATGTCTCGTAAAACGTGTTTAATATAATGCGCACCGATCAGGAATATGTTTATTAAAAAGTGTTGTCAATAAAATACGCACCTAATTGCGCGACAGAAAGGTTGTTCAATATAATGCGCACCCTTACACTCTATCTCAACAAATAACATGATACATAGGAATAAATAAAATAATCTAAAAAATCAATAATTTATTTACGGTACATGCGATCGATCTGAAATTTTGTTCATTGTTTTTATCATCGGCACAAAACTTCCTGCAAAATTTCAGCTCGCTAGCTTACAAGCATGTGGGTTAAAAATCGATCAAAAGTTTTGGCGACAAGCAATCAAGGGTTCAACCAGACACCACGAGTTAATATAAAGGATTTAATTTTAAAAAACGTAAAAAAACCAAGTTTTTTCCTATAAATCCTGTATGTACGAGACGTAACTAAAAGAATGTTCATTATAATACGCAGCTCAAGATCATCCAGAAATACAAAATTGCAGCTGTGTTGTAAAACATGTTTAATATAATTAGCACCGATCAGGAATATGTTTATAAAAAGAGTTGTCAATAAAATACGCACTTTATTGCGCGACAGAAAGGATGTTCAATATAATACGCACCGCGACGCTCTATCTAAAAAAATACCATGATACATAGGAATAAATAAAATAATCCAAAAAAACCTACAATTTAATTACGGTACATGCGATCGATCTGCAATTTTGATACATTGTTTTTATTATCGGGACAAAACTGCCTGCAAAATTTCAGCTCGCTAGCTTACGAGCAAGTGGGTTAAAAGTCGATCAAAAGTTGTGGCGACAAGCAATAAAGCAATCAACCAATCAAGGGTGCAGACACCACGAGTTAATATAAAGGATTTAAAAAGGGGTAGGGGTGGTTAATTCAGGGACATAAGCTACATTATGACAGGAACAGAGGACAATCACATCCTCCTCAGAGATAAAGTAATTCAACACATGAACACTGGCATTACATAACAACAACATGACTACTTGAATCAAAATATGGCATGGGTTGTCTGAGGAAACCAGGAAAACCAACACTATCAACATTTAAAACTCTTATAAAAATGCAAGACTTGCCATAACCAATGATAAGCATATGACTTAATAATATTCTGTAGAAAAGCAGCGTCTGTAAATGATCAGATAACATAAAGGTAAGGAATCCAAAGTGTTCACACGTGTTTGAAAAGCAACAAATATAACCGAGCATAAATTATTTTTTAATGTATTGTTTGATTAAGTTAGTGCTAAATGAAAAAAAAGAAAAACGCTATTTTCATAAATATTTGTATAGACCAGGGATTGCCAGACTTGTAGTAACTGAGAGCCATCTTAAAATATACAAAAAAATGTTGAGAGCCGCATTGAAGCACTATGTGTCATTAAACCTGGATTGGAAATCTGCCAGTAATCCTTGTACAATATATTTTTATAAATTGTAAGCGAGCAGCAATGTGAACAAAGAAGATCCGCATGCGGATCGGAGCCGCGGGTTGGGCACCGTTGATATAGACTGTAACTTTTGATCTTAAATCGTCGAAATTATATAAGATTTCATATTTTAAAAACGAGAAAACCACATCATCATTTTCAAATATAAGGTCATGCTTCTTTCATTCGTCATAAAATATCGTATAACTAGTGTATTACCCGTCTAAAATTATGGAAGAATTCAAAATAAATACATTTCAGCTGAAATCTATATATTTTGACAAAAATACACATCAGAATAAAAAGTAATGTAATAAAAAACTTTTATTTATTTTTATTTTATTCATGTTATTTTCATATAAAGCACAATTTTATGTCGAACGTTCGAAAAGAGTTGTTTTTGGTGCAGTAATTTGGTGCGATGCTTTCTAAAATTAGCGTCACAGACAGACAAACGTGACATACTTTGAAAACTATGTATGTTGATTATTATTTTACTATGTTGTGCTGCGGCGCGTGGCGCCTGGGCCGCCCGATTTTTAGGGCGCATACGGCGCCCACCTTTTTCAAAAGCCCAACTAACTTGTCCTTGAATGATAAATACGTAATATTAAACTTCCTTAAATGTACACAAATGATTTTATAATAGGGTTTTTTTTTGGCAAGAGCCCAAGTAACTTTTCTTTGTATGATAAATACGAAATATTCCTGAAATGTACACTAGGTATTTATATAATATTTTTTTACAGTTCTAATCACCACACGATATTTTAACTGCACGTCCCGTCTGTCCTGTCCGTGACGCTACTAATTTTAGAAGGCAGCGCACCAAATTACTGCAGCAAAAAATAACTCTTTGAGTCAGTCAGCACTGTTTACAACACAAATGCTGAAGTCAAAGGTTCGTGCGTTGTTTGGTTAATGTTTAATCTGGAAACCAAAATTATTATGATTTTTAAGTCTATATTTTCAAATTTTAAAAAAGCAGAGTGATGTCTCTTAGCGTTACGGCAGCATAATTGAGGGTGATTATATAATAGATTTTGATTTTAAAACACTTTTGCTACTTAAGAAAAGAGTTTAATTTCTCTGACAGAGCTAAAACACGAAGAGAAAATCTAAAAAGTCATTCATCAATTTTTTACCATATATCCCCATGTTGTCAAAGGGGTATATTCTGGCCTGAGGGGGTATATTCTGGCCTAGGCTAGATTATACCCGGGTATATTCTGGTCAGGGGTTTAATCTGGCCTGTTGCACCGGTACACCGTACCATCAGACAACTGCAGTCGTTATTCAAGGCAGTAGATGTACGACATGAACGAGAACTGATCCCAAACCAGTTTAAACTGAACTATTCGATTCCGAGGTTAACCCAGGAGACACGTAAAAATACCAGAAGTTATACAGAATCTAATTTTATATTCGTGTTTTGCAAGTAATAGTGCCATTGATGCGTTATTCAGTAAAAACAAATTCAGATACCCCGCCCACAGAGATACCCCACAGGGGGGGGGGCTGCGATGTTTGTAAAATCTGGTACAACCTGCGGGGAATATGCGTGAAAATACAGTGAATAGAAATGCATAGGAGAGTTTATTAAGGTATACTTTATAATGATAGGCTAATGCTATTACGTTATTTTGGAGCACAAAGCGTGGGAGAAGTTGTGGGGTAGATAGTTCAATTTATGAGTGGTAGGGGACAGAACTCCACATCTTCTCCCCGCACCATCGTATGCAAAATACATTAATTCAAACGTTATTTAAACAACTATATCCAGGTGATGGTCCGTCAGTAAGTGCAATTTATTGGAACCTCGTTAGATTTCTTAAGAACTGTTTAAATTCCATCAGAAGTGACTTATTTGAGTCTTTTTAACGTATATAAAATCTCCCTTTGTATCTTATTGATATAATGACCAGGTATTAAGCACTACAATTCGAGGGGGTTCCAAGACTCTGGGGAGCAATAAAAAAAAGTGTATTATCTAATCTCTATAATAGCTAGCACGAACTTGTAAATCAATACATTTATTATGATTTGCTTATATCATATATAATGAAATGAATTATTGTTAATATTTATTATTTTTAATTTAAATAAATTGTGTAGTTATTGAATAATCAAAACTTGAATCCAAATGAACGTTTAATCAATGTCTATACAATATGTGTTTCAATCTCACGTATCATTATCTTGCAAAAAATTGAGGAGAATATTTGCTTTGACATCATTCACCCCCATCCCATAATGAGAGCCATCAAAACTAAAGACCCCAGTGGTGAGTTGGAAAAAATTCATAACGGGAATTCCCCTTGGACTAAGAATAGATTTCAGCTTCTCATTATAATCCAGCAGTGCTTGAGTCTGTTGTCTTTTCTCAGATGGCGTTTTAAGTAATCCAGGAGCTTGTGCTGACATCCAAATTAATTTTGGCCACGTGGAATTTTGTAGCGTTGTCAACAATGGATCAATGAGCTGGAACCCAAAAAAAAATATCCATTGCATTAAATTTGTAAAACTCACAACATGTTACTATATTTCACAAGTGTTGAGCTTGGACTGTCATGTATTAAAATGGACCAAATAATTTTTGTTAGCGCTGTTGTAATTTAACACTATTTTCATAATTTTTCAACGTCATTGGATCAATAATTTCATACACATTTCTGTTGTCATAATATTTAACATGTTAACATTATACATCCAAAATCTTTAACCAAATATTATGTAAACATCTTTGTTACGTAAAATTACTACATTTAATCGATTAAGAAACAGAAATAGCATTAGGGGAAAAATCAAATTTACAATATGCAACTTAATCATTAAAAATACTATTTGTGAATAACTTCATGAGAAAACATGATTAGACATGATATAAATATGCGCATGTAAAAAGGTAAACCCGATAAAAAGTAGAGGAAATAATTTTATTTTTTTGAGACAAAGAATACTTAAATTGTTCACCTTTATACGTAAGTATTCATTATACTCGCATGTAATAAGCAGTTTAAACAATGAATAAACCATAGCCATAACGTCCCATGTGTTTAGCCTAAAACGATTGCTAATAGAGATTTCAAATGAGAAATCTATATCAAACGAACAATGCGACACCTGTTCGGTGTTAATGTCACGTGGTACTTACATCACGCTGGACAATCGGCATGTTGTAATAGTCGTGACCAGCAGCACCAACGACCAACCAGGAGTTGACCTTTCCCTCGAGCGCTTGCACAGAAGGGAGTATAGACCTAAACTCGTTGACTTTGTAAACTTTCTTCATGCTCAGAGCAGCCTGACGTCACATATGGTGTGTTAAAGATTTAATAGAATAAAGACTTGCTTGTAAAGTCTCTTTACGTTAATCAGTAACTTTATATACACACAAACACACATACATACAAAACACACACTCAACTTCACACATGTAATTATATAACTGCACTATTTAAAAGTCTCCATTTAATTCAACAATAAAATGATTAATATATATTATTATATATATATATAGAGAGAAAGAGAGACAGAGAGAGAGAGAGAGAGAGAGAGATGGATGGATGGATGGATAAATGAATGGATGGATGGATAGATTGATCGATCAATAGTTCAATCGATAGATAGATAGACAAACAGAAAAAACAGACAGACAAACCGACAGATAGATGGATAGAGAAATAGACAGATAGACGGACAGACAGAAATACTCACAGACAGATCGATGGATACAGAAATAGACAGATAGACAGACAGATTGATAGATTGATAGATGCATCTTAGCTTACAGATCCATTGCATTCAAATGTATCTATGATCACGTGAGTTCTGCATTCAGCGATGAAGCGGTAATACTTGTCACAGTTATTAACGGTAGCTGTTTGAAACATGTAAAATTAATCCTTTCAGTATTTTAAGAACAAACGACTTTTACTTAAATTAATGCATAATTACATTTCTTCAACATTTTATTGGACTCATTATATTTTAAGGCATCGCGTACGTGATATTATAGATTATTGCTTCTAATTTGTTTTTTAACATTATTTCTCACAATCTTTTAAAATACTTAACTAAATGTGTGTGTGTGTGGGCATTGTAAATGTCATATATATATATATATATATATATATATATATACATGTATATATTATATCTTTATGTATATATATATAAAAATCAAAGTATGTCTGTGTGTGTGTGTGTGTGTGTGCATGTCCTTTATAGCTGACTAAACTATTCATCCGATCGTCATGAAATTTTCGGAGACTGTTGAGTACCTACCTGGGATGGTAACTGGCAACTTTATTTTCTAAATTACACACTCATGGGGACACCGGGGGCCCATAATGTCATTTGTTGCTTATATGAGCTATATAAAAATTAGTTTAAGCGCTAGCTACTGTGTAAATTGTTGGATCTTAACCAAACTTTGTATGTGACAACTTGATAGCCTATATTAAAATACTATAGGGCATTGAACTGCAAATAGTCATTCCCTTGGGGCTGGGGGCCCAAAAATTCATATTTCTTAAACGTTTAAGATTTTATTCACCATTCAGTCATTAACAATCTTGACAAATAATGACACATGTATCCATTATTATACAAATTGAAATGAAAAGGTGTTTTGAACTTTATATCTTGCAGTGAATGGGCCCCGGGGCCCTTAATGTCTTTTTTTGCTTATATAAGATATATAAAAATTAGTTTTTGCGTTAGCTACTGAGTAAATGAATGGATCTAACCAAAATTTGAATAGAAAAACTTGGTAGCCCATATTAAAATACTATAGGGCACATAACTTCAAATGTCCATTCCTTCGGGGCCGGGGGCCCCAAATGTCTTTTCTTCGTATATGTTTAATGTATTTTCCCCCATTCAATTTTTTACGATCTTGAGAAATATATCTATGAGGAAACTTAATTAAAATGAAAAGGATTTTGAAATTTAAATCTATCACCGAATGGGCCCAGGGGCCCCTAAATATCTTTGTTTTCTTATATCTATATATATATATATATATATATATATAAATCAAAGTATGTCTGTGTGTTGGTTATGAGCATGTCCTTGATAGCTGACTAAACTATTCATCCGATCGTCATGAAATGTTTGAAGACTGTTGAGTACCCACCTGGGATGGTAACTGGCAAGTTTTATTTCTAAATTTGAGTACAATGGCAATAAAACACTATAGTATCACTCATTTTTGGGCCGGGGCCCTTAAAATCGTTCTTCTTTTGTACGCTATTTAATTATTAATTTATTTATCCGTTTGCTATGAAACTTGAATTTTTTTTTCACACTTCCACGAAGGTTTCTTCATAATTGTTTTTAAACATACCACTCATTGGTTTCTTTAAATGTATTCATTTTTAAATCCCTTATATTAACTTCACGGCCGTCTCTGTCTGTCGTCATCTCTCTCTCTCTCTCTCTCTCTCTGTCTTGGGCGGGCGGTAAAACAAAAGTAAAAATTAACCCACTTCCCATGATCCGATCGAACTGAAATTTGGCACACGGATACGTCTTACCTAACAATGCATCGTATCAAAACTTCAGATCGATCGAACGTACCTTAAATAAATTAATGCATTTATAGTTTATCCTTATATAACGTATGTAATTCAAATTCAAGGTTTGTTATTGTTTTTTTTCCCACGTGAGAGTTTGAGTCTACGCTTTGACGTCGACCAATCGAAGTACCGGCGTGCTTTTGTTATATATTTTACGTGTCATGCTGAGCTCGGTCCCCCCCCCCTAGGGTTATGAAGCAAAGTTTAGTTAAGACAGATTCAGCCTGTAAATGTTTTTAGCATTTGAAAATAATCAATGCTGTTAGTTATGTCTCATATATAAGGGATTTATAGTCAAAAACTTTGTTTTTACGGGTTTGTTTTATTACTGACATTGTTGCAACGCACGACGGGTCTGCTAGTATATATATATATTTCACCTAAACGAGTATGTGCAAGTAAGCATGACAAATGACCCTCGGTGGGGTCCACTAATCACAGTTAACAGTTGGCAAGCGAAGGTGGACATGACTTGAGACCAGCCAGGGACGGTCTAAGGGCAAGGCGAACGAGGCAACCGCCTTGGGCCCGCGCTTTTCAGGGCCCCGCGCTTTTCAGGGCCCCGCGCTTTTCAGGGCCCCGCGCTTTTCAGGGCCCCGCGCTTCGACTAAACATTTGACAACTTTTTACACGTTGAAAACGACATGTTGAAAATGGAGAATCTGTAAACCGAAAATGGCTTATACATTCGGCATTTAAATACATTCTTTTTTCTTTTCCAAACTTTTTTGCAACACTGTCTGCTGTGGCATCCGACCAGAGGCGTAACTAGGTTTTTGGCGCCCCTGGCTAATTTATTTTGGCGCCCTTGATAAATTTACAAGTTTCAGCTTTGTCATTTTTTCATTTGTCAGAAAAAACAATCGAATTTCTGTTATTTTATTAATGACAATAATGATGTAGTCTGACAGTGACAGTCATACAACGTGAATATAAAAAATGCATAAGATAGAAACCATACTAAGTTGCAGTTTATTATTTACTAAATAATACCAAATAAATGGGTGGATAAAACGGGATATTGTTGCATTAATAAAGCACACAGCAAAACTTGAAGTATCATGTATTATAAATAAAAACAATAATGTCAATGTGTCATATTCATTATCTCCTAGATAACGATAGAAACTCACAATTAAAAGTAATTTAGGGAAACTGGCGTAATAGGCGCTGATTCATCAAGGACAATGTTAATATTAAGGGGGGGGGGACAGCCATAGTGGCTAGAAGGCTTAACAGGAAAGACAGTCGGTGTCTGATGTTTCATATGAAAGGAGCCAACTTGCTTTGACATACTGACACAAGCCCTTGAGAGGAGACACATTCCCTAACCCACTTTACTCCCTCGAAAGTGGGATGGGGATAGTAAGACTTTTCTTTTTAAAATAAAGACATTAAATTCATATTAAGTTTTGTATGATAAGAGGCCCCGCAAAGGCCACAAACATAATCAAAATTATTAAAATAGTTTAAATGAAATATATTTAAATATAATTACTTATTCCTTTTTTGTTATCGAGGATAAAAGTGAAATACTGTCGGAACTCGCTAAGTCGAACTTCTCTAAGTCGAAAATCTCCCTATATCGAATTAATTATTAAGTGCCGGCCAAATTCCATAACAGTAATGTATTATATATCTCCTTAACTCCAAGAATTTCGGCCTTCAACCTCTCTTAATTGAATTTTCCAAGGCGTTAGGGTTACTATTCTGCATTGACATTTCAGAACACGTGTGCCTTAGAGCCACGTAAATGGACGTACATTCTTATCATAGTGTTAGTGCATTCCACTAGGGATTTGAAAGTACAAAAAATGACAAAGACAAGAAAAAAGTGTGGTAACTAATTCGCGTCGTTTGCTGCATGCTGTGATTCTTTTAAAAATTTAAAAATGAAAATCTTACTCCCCCCATCCCACTGTGGAGGGAGTAAAGTGGGGATGGGAGGGAAGGTGCCTCCTCTCACGGGCTTGTGTCGGCATGTCAAAGCAAGTTGGCTTCCTTTCATCAGAGACCGCCTCTCTTTCCTGTCAAGCCTACTAGCCGGTATGGCTGTTCCCCCCACCTCTCAATATCTACATTGTCCTTGATTAATCGGCGCTTATTACGCCATTTTCCATAACTCAAAAACTCCGTAAATTGAATTTTTTTGTTCGAGTCCAAATCAGTTCGACATAGAGAGGTCTGACTGTATTTATTTAAATACAAATTTAAAAATTTAGAGATTTAGTTTCGCCCTTTTGAGCTGGCGCCCTTGGCAACTGCCCCGATGCTAACTCGTTGCTACGCCACTGCATCCGACGCAATTTGGGACTGGAAAAGTGCCAGTTTTAGAATGTATGATCATGAGAAATCAAAGTGGCAATAGTATGAATATTTGCAAATGGTTGAAATCTTACAGAAATTTCGTTTTTGAAACAGCAATATCAATTTCAAAAGAAATAACCACTGACTTAAAAGTTGAGCCCATTTTCAAAGAGACGATTGTGCGAAAAACAAAGAAACAATCAATTTACATATGCATTAGAAAATGAAGAATTTATAGATACACAAGAAAACTTTCGCACATATTTATTTAACCAGATTGTTGATAAGTCAATCATGTCGATGGACATTCTCTTTGAAATACTACGAAGGCATCATTTCTCGTTTGGATTTATTTATAATAAATTTCATCAATTACAACAATAAGAACAACAGCAACAACAACATAAAAAACAAGTGTCATATGCAGTATGAATCTGGAGAAAAAGATCACCGCTTGCGAAAGTAAGGATCTTGGTGATTTCATGCTTTCTGAAGAGCTGAAATCATTGAGTTCTATAATTCCTGCAGTCACCTAAAACGATCCAGATATAGTGACTTTCCTAGCACACACATTGCACTTCGAATAATTTTAACTATTCATTTCTCAGTGTGTCTCGTAGAAAGAAGATTTTTGAAATTAAACAACTTATTGAAAGCCAAATGCGGTCAACAATGATTCAAACAGTGGTGTAGCTAGGAATTAGTAAGGGTTTTGGGGCCCGGGGGGGGGGCTTAACCTCTTTTGGGGCCCCACAAACATAGCGGTAGCGTAATATTTAATGTAAAAAAATTTCGGACACTAATTGTGGGCCCCGCTAAAGTGGGGGCCCAGGGGACTTCGAATTTCGTCCCCCCTCCCATAGCTACGCTACTGATGCAAGATAGGCTCATTAACTTAGCAATTTTGTCAACTGATAATGCTTTCGATAAGGATATCGCCACTAATGACACTTATTTCAGATTTTGCAGCGGCACAAGCTCGCGAAATTTGCTTGAGCGTTGTAAAAACAAGGTAGAAGTAGAAGATAAAAGCAACCAAAGCTAGTGTATATAGATTATAATGTTAAGTTATATGCATGTATATATAAACTCTCAATTAGCATACCAAAACAAAACATTTTAATTACAGTATTAACATCCCTTTTGAGTTTTAGGATCTTCAATTAAATGAACAAAACTGTTATTATTGCTGTGTCAGTGCTGTTATAGACTAAAACTTTGAGCACTTTATTTTTACCCATTCTTTTAATATATGTAGAATTGCAACTTTTGCATGGGTCTTACTTCTCGTCTGCTGCCTTGTGCCTGGGTCCCTGCTCATCGTTTGCTGCCTTGGGCCATGCCTACTCTAGGGCTGGCCCTGAGACCAGCAATGCTTTTTGCATTCAGTTTGGTTGTTCCTTCACATGTAGTGTATTCGTTATTACATTCGCCTGACATGCGGAAGGTCCTAGGTTCAAGCCCCAGCGGCAACATTTTTTTTTACTTTTAAAAATGTTTATGGTTATGCCAGTTCTTTTCCCCCTTTCTTAGCGAACATAAACATCGCTTCGCATATTGTATTTTGCGGAATAAAAAAAAAGCTTCGTTCAATGTTATACCAATTCCTTCTTCAGGTAACTGTCTGTTTCTATCGGTCGCATATGTTATTAAGTTATTTTGGAGCATATTTCTGGGAAAAGATCATAGACGAAGTTGTTGCTCTCCATCTTGGAAAATAGCTGTAATGTAATATTTGTTACTCAACATTGTGGTAAGTTCGGCGACGTGCTCTCCATTGATCTCAGTGACGGAAACGTAGTCATAAACTCTCCTCAACAATACACTCAGTACATGAAGACTTCAGAAGTATGTGGTGACGAGACAGAAATTGTCGCGATGTCTAATATACTTCCAAAAAATGCTTCGGCGGTTCCCCTCAACTTTCACTCGCGTTTTTCCCATTTGTTCGCGCTACTGTTTGTGTTCGTTCCCACCCCCCCCCCTTTTTTTACCCCACTTTTTCTCTTGGCACTATCTATGAGTAAGTCTGCGGCGTATGCTACGCCGCGGGTCGTATCTAGTTTTTAAAATTAAAATAATGCAACAATACACAAACCCAACGGTACATCGTCCCTGATCACGTGACGAGGTTTGCTGTGACGTAACATGGCCAGTACAGATGTGTACAGCTGACGCATGAAGGAGTCACCGATGAAGTAGACGGTCTTGTTCTGTAGGACCCGGCACACGTCCTTCTCACTGGTGAATTTAGTCATCTAGAAATTGAAATAAAGTGACATAGAGTTAAAGGGTTTCTATAAAATGTATCCGTTATTTTAGTCAAATAGCCTTCACATGTTACGTACCGTTACATTATTTCAGGTAGCATGCGAAAGTAATTAGTTTTATGAGAAATAGTTTATATAAAAAGCTTTTGTAACTATTGTAATTTAATAGGCTACCATACAATCTCCCAAGGGGCCGTCAATAAAGTACGTCACGCTATTTTTGATCATTTGGACTGCCCCCCCCCCGTCACAAACTTTCACGTCACTCTTAATAATTTTTTTTAAAAATTAAATGTTATACTTAAAATACACTTCACTATTAAACTGTATTAAAATATAAAATTTCCAATTTAAAGTAGGGATTTACCGGATTCAAAATTTTGAAATCCGGCCACCTCTGAAGTGAGGTCAAATTCGTTAAAATGGCCGGATTTCGGATATGCTGGAGTTATTATGAATATATTTAAATTAGGGCTCTACCTGCCAGCGGGATTTATGAAGTGAATTCCTGCCAGAGCCGAAGCCGGATTTGTAAAAATAGACAGATTCCGGATTCGCCGGAGCTGGAGCCGAAATCCGGTACACCCCTATTTAAAAGAACTATCAGATTATTAAAATGACTTTAATAGTAGAATAGTTAATTGTCAACAGTTGTCACCGTTATTCAATGAAACAGTAATTCAATCTAAATCGAATTTGAAAACAAAAATTGAAAAAAATTAAACTTGACAATTTTATTATACACATCATTTATCTGCTACCTTTTCATTTACAATGGGTTAATTCAAGTTTTAAATAATTTTCCGATTATGCAATCTATTGACACAAGATAAGAAGTAGAGTAGCAAAACTTGACCTCACCCAGTGGTTAAATAATAAAAAGGAAACAAAACAATTTGACAAACAAACAAAAAGACTAGATTGACAAATTACGTGACCAACTCATGTGCTATATTGAATCTCTTTATCATGGTCCTGTGACTTATGTTTAATTCAAAAAATATTCACTGGACATCATCTTACAACGGTGAAGTGAAGTGTTCAACCATAGTTATGAATGACATCAATCTTTCACCATCATCGTTTCCTGGTAGGATAATTGAAGACAGATCAACTCGTCCTTATCTAGCCACTCAACAGCCTCTGTATGTGAATTTTCTCTTGTGGCAATTACTGCCATGGGTTTTATTTGCCTTCTATAGTGATTCTCAAATGCGTTTTATCTGAGTTGATTCTTTAACAGTTTGCGTTGGCATATTCTCCTGAGCCCGAGCTCTGTGTTGTCTTGTATGTTTCTTCAACATTGTTTGTGAGGCAAAATATAAGTGACATACTTTGCAAATTCGATCAAGTAAGCTGGTCTGCAAAGATGGAAAATAAAGATCAAATGGTTGTACTTTGAAAACACTTGTTGATCTCGGAATAATGTCACCAAATTTGAGAGTTTGTGCCAAAAACAAGGAAGGAAATTTATGAGAATCTGCATCTGCTCTTTCTGAAGCTTTGAGTCCATAATTTGTTTGCTTGATTGAGTTTAGTGGACGAAAGAATCTTGAAGGTAAAACGTTGAAATATGAGCTTCGTACTTTGTCGCAACATTTAATGTCAAGATATTTCACAAGTTGAGTAAAATATTGGCTGGTGCGAACTTGATTGTCAAACCATTCCTGATCCTTATATTAGTCCTGCTGCATCCAATTCAGATTTATGAACATCACATTCAGATACCCATTTCATGCGATTTTGACATAAATCTAATTAAAATGTTTCACAACATTTTTGAAAAGTATTTTTAAAGCTATTTAAATTCTACTAATATATAAAAAAATGAATTAGAAAAAATATATAAAAAAATATAAATGTGTGACATCACACATGGCCTGATCCCCCTCCCCCCTGTCACAAACTGTCACACTTTATTACACCCTCTTCCCCCCCCCTTCGGAGCGTGACGTACTTTAAGGACGGCCCCCACCATATGAGAACCGCTCGGCTGTACAAATCTCCAAGTTACGAATACAAGGTAGGCAAACAATTTTTAAAGAACGAATTTTCAAGGGAGATAACATGATATTTTAAAAGAGATCTATGGATAATTTTCTTTGAAATTCCACTGGAATAATAATTATCCATCTTTAAATTAATAATAATAAATACATTTTTCAACGTAGATAGTTATTCGTAATTTTGTATTTGAGAATTTACTTGCTCTATTACACAGCCGTAATACTTAATAATTATTTAATATTAATGTAAGTGAAAATGCATGCCTAAATTTTCTTATAGTTTTCAAATAGTTTTGGCCTTTGGGTGTGTTTATAGATATACGAATGTTGGTGTGTGCGGATTGTTGTTGATGGATAAGACTAGAGTGAATCGGAAACGATAATACATTTTTACTCGCATCATGTAACATATTAATGTCTACATTTTAGTATTGTTGCTATGTTTGTTGAATTGAGTTATTGTTCCATTATGTATATGTGTGTGTATATTATATATATATATATATATATATATATATATATATATATATATATATATATATATATATATATATATATATATATTAAGTTAACCAAACATGTAATTGTTTTTTAATAGGGTACAAAACAAGTTAGTCTTCGTCTTATCTATACATATGTGATCTGTTGGCAAGTTACGCAACTATAAGGGTTCCACGCATTACCCAGCCGCCTTTGTGTCCCTAACTAGTGTTAGGACCTGGGTGACTCAGGAACATCCAATGACACCTTCAAGGGGATTTGAACCATGACCATCAGTATTCCAATCGAGCACGCATGTCAATCGACTACCGTAGTTCAATGATCTTCTAAGTAGATCAAAGTAATAACCATACATTTAACAAATATTGTAGAAATCGCAAAGAAAGTTGGATTTATAGCTTGTCATATTCTGTAAGAATAAAATATGTCAAACGGACAAGATAAAATCGTGTAACTGTAGATCAAGCGAGTATTAATGGAAACGTATTTTCGTAGCAAAAAAACAATGTTCAACATGGAAAAGGTTTGGAGTAAACTTTAAGTGACACTTTGCCCTCTAATTTTATCTTATACAGCAAGTCTATGTCGAGTAAATATATTTTGAAAGTGGGCGTTTTTTAAGTATAAAGAAACACAGAACTAAAATGAAATGTAATGCGATTAGGGGAATAATAATTTTAAAAGTTCTACATTTTGAAAATCGTTTTTTTTTCTGTTGTTACTTAATTGAGAAAAGTTTACTACGTGGGTAGAATAATTTTAATCTCTTGTCTACTTACCTTAACATTAGGGTCGTTTGGTTCCCAAATGGCCAGTTCTACTTACCTTAACATTAGGATCGTGTGGTTCCCAAGTGGACAGTTCTGCATGAATTGATTGTCTCATATCATAACAGTCAGGACAGTGACATTCTTGGACAGATTTATTGACACAGACGCCGTTCATACAGCAGGGAGTCGAGCCTTGAGGATTACATAGAGACCTGAACCAGGCCCATGGCTTTAAACGTCACATTACCTGAAGAGTTTATTTTAGTGTTTAATTTGATAATAAATCAGTTTTAAATTGATGCCAGCTTTGATTTTAAATTAAAACATGAGCTATGACGTTTTAAAGTTATCTGGAGCTGATTGTTCATGTTTGTATTATAAAGTAATAAATTGAAATTAATATGTACACTGTTATTGCTGTTCATAATTATTTAGCGTTATTTAAAGCAATAAAATTGACTTTGCTTTAAATATGATAAGTCGCTTAGTTATATATAAGTTATGTACATATGACAGGTTTAAAAAAAGTACATATATGTCCAAGCCAACACGATCATAAGGACAAAAAAAACAACAAAAAAAACCGGACTTGTTAGGTTAATTATGTGCTTAAAATAAAATTCTAATTTAATAATAATTATCTTTACGTGTAATAGTATTAAATGTATCACTCTATAACTTGCCACAAAAGTTATCCTCACGCTGTAAAGTAAGTGGTATCTTGTAATAGGACCAGACCCGCTTGATAAAGTCCTGCAGCTTCTCTATATCTTGTTCTGTATAGTTTCTGGGCACCCACTGTCCAGTACACATTTGATCTAGAAATATTTGACCCCCGATACGATGTGGTCGAGTTGTGTACAACTCAGGGACTACTTTCAATGCACTAAATCTTTGCGATCCCATTACATTTTGTACAGGCCAATAAGGAAATACAAGGAAAATCCCAAGCACGGCCAGAACAGCAATTACGTATAGCGATCTAACTAAGGAGAACCTGGAACATACTCCTGCAAACATATCTGCCGAAACATGAATATCAATAAATTAGGGCTGCAAAATGTAACGATTAATTAATAGATTAATCGTTTAAAAAAGTTTAACTTAAATTTATTTGACGATTAATAGACCCATCACAAATAATGTAATAAATCGGTGGCTGATTAATGTAAACAAATTCCCGGATGATTACATGAACATTTTGGTTTTCAACTATTGACTGATGGGAATTATCAAAATTTTGATAAAAGTAATTGTATTCATTGTGAGGAATAGTTTGCCTATTATGGTTCTAATACTTCGCCTACTTATCACTTGCAAACCAAACATCCACTGCAGTATCAGAAACTTTCGCTGAGACAGTACTTGTGACACAATAAATTAATTTTTGGCTTTAATCGAAATGAAACTAATTATTAATTATTCGTTAATTTTTCAAAAATTAACTATTAAATTTAAATGAATCGTTAACAACCCTTATATATATATATATATATATATATATATATATATATATATATATATATATATATATATAACTACAATATGATTATACTTTAAAGCACTGCATTGGCGAACAAAAACTAGATTTAGTGGTGGTCTTAAGGAGAATCGTAACGTCTATCTTTACCTGATATGCATCACACCAAGTAGGTAAACTTCTTCTTAGATACATGTAAACTCACGTCATTAAACAAGTGCCATTTTACAAGTTTCCAGCTCACTCATTAACTTTCATAAAGTAAAAAGCCTAACAGTGTACTAACAGTCTGTCTTATTAATACAATTAAGCGCAGAGCTACATACTCTATAATGTGAATTCTTAAGTAAAAGTGATTAACTGTTTTCTCAAAATATTTACAATAACTAACTCCGAAAAAAAGCCCAAAATCATTTCCAAAATTCATGTCCTATCATCGCCATACTTATGTACAAAAATCACATAATAATCTAGTTTTAAATGATGTTTTACAGTTATTGTCTCCCCCTGTAAAAGTCCAAAAAGAGTAACAAAATATATTTCTCCAAAATCAGACCCTAGCATAAACTTTCTCATGGCATGGGTCATCAGCATATTCCAGCATTTGTTTCAAACTAAGACTTACTAAATAACTAGAAATAAGAATTTGAAACTAAATATTTCCAATATTTTTTAAAGTGCTTGTTTATGATTCTACAATTTTTAAATAAACTAGCAAAATGCCCGCGCTCAGCTGCGGAAATTATGATTTTAGTTAGCGTTGAAAACCAGTTTCGCACAAATTCAAAAGACCAATAGATTTCAGTCTGAATCATGATTGATATACTTGTTTGTTAATATTTGTCAAGGTCGTGTAACATAAAATGGGTACTAAAATGATATTACGGGCCCCCTGTGCAAAATTTGATGCAGCATGTGCATATCTCATAAGGTCTGAGAATTTCAATCTAGGTTATGATAGAGATATGTGTCTATCTTTATTTAAATTATTTAAAATCTAAAGGTAACAAAGCTTTAAATGTTTACGAAAAAAATATTTTGGGTCCCGGCCCCGAAGTTAGAAGTTCATTACCCTATAGAATTTTATTTTATATTATTTTTTAAATCAACTTTGGCCATAGTTCATCCATTTACCCAGTAGCCACATTTTAAATTACCTTTTATATAACTAATGTTAAAATATGGCATACGGGCCCCCAGCCCCGAATAAGTGGTGTTTTAAAATATTTTACTTTTAATGCCAGAAACCTTCGCTGGAATGTACCCAAAAACTTCCTAAAGTTTAATGGCCTTTGGATGAATAAAATACATTTAAAATTAATACGTCTTAAAAAAAACTAAAAAAACGGCCGGGGGCCCTATTTGTGTAATATGTATGGTTCAAAACAACAGCTTATTTCAATTGGGATTATGATGAATATATTTGTTAATAAACATTTGTTTTAAAAAATTGAGTGAAATCGAATGGTTAAAATGTCTTAAACGTTTACAAAAAAAATAATAAAATAATTTAAAAAATTAGGGGCCTTCGGCTACGAAATATTGAAAAAATATAATTGTAATGCCTAACGAATTTTAATGTAGGCCATCAAGTTTTTATCTTCCAAGTTTTTTTAAAAAAACATTTGTAGCCGAGTGGTGGCTAAGTTAAATTAAAACAATGAAGTTCAATTCACTTGGTTAGGATATCAAACAGTTTATTCCGGAATTACAAGAATGGGCCATGAACAAGTTAACACATCAGTCATCGCTCCATGCGCTACCTCAACACTATCCAACTAACACTCTCCTCTCACACAGACCAGGGGCAGTGTGTCACTGGCCCACCGGTGTGTCCCTACCCATCACGTGACTGACCCCCCGTGCAGTAAAACACCGGTAGTTGGTCAGTCACTCTGGGTGAACTCCAGTCGCATCGAGGGCTTGAGTAAACCTGCACTGACCCGTGAAGGTCACTAAAGCAGACTGCTGAGGTCAACTGTAGCAGACCGCTACAGTTTCCCCAGGCCCCTGAATGCCAGCGCCCTCGCTGGTCAAAAAATATTGTTTTGCCGAAGCAAACAAAGAAAAACATATCACACATAATGACAAAATATGCCTGGTCATAATCTTAGACCTTACAAAATACAACATTAGCATAATATGAGTAGCCTTATGTAATGATTTCAAATCAATCTGCAATGTTAAATGTGAATATATATTGTGTTCTACTTAACACAATATTAGATAACCTTGCATTCTATGATCAGGAACAGGTTAACTATAATATTAAATCTGCCATGTCAGATGTGATTATAAATTGCTTGGATTTGGGAACAACATGATATCTTGAATTTATTTAATTTAATAACAATTAAAACATATGAACTTTGATATTAAACACAAGAATGCAGTGGTTTAAAGTTAGACACTAGCTTAATAATTAAAATAGAAGCAATATGATACTAAGAAATGTCAAATCTTGTGGCAATCAGAAATGTCTACGTGTCCGTTTTGGCACGTCGGGCGATACGGGCTGACCTGCGAGGTACCCCGGGTGGCGGTAGGTCCACTCCTGCATCGGGTTGCTGGTCTCTGCATCGCTCTGTACAGATGATTACCTCATCGTCACGGTTGGAGGACTGCAGCATAAGGGACTTCGCGGCTTGGCTGGCGAAGATGACCTTATCTCGGTCGTGACCTGTCCCTTTCTTGCGTGGTTCGTGTTATAGCCGAGGTCTTCTGGGGGCGACGTGCCCTCTGGCTTGTGGCTGAACTGATGAGTCAGCTTGTGCTTGGGCGTGTGGTCATGGTGTGTTGTGGTCACACCCGTTTGACCCTTGGCTCCACGATCCAATTCATCCCTGTCTTGACCCCGTTCAGTCATGACAGGCTCACTAAACATCGTGCTAGCGGGTGTACGGCTGTTGAATCCCCACCGAGTCAAATGGTTATGGTTACGGCGCTTGATTTGACGTTCGTTGATCTTGCCGTGGCAGGCAGTACCACAATGAGTGTCGTTACAGGGCCTCGGTGTATGAGGTGACCTGTTGCGCCTCACACGAGTTGGCTTCCGTGTTGGGTGCTGCCAGATATGTGTGTTGTGACTGGTCACCAGGTCCCTGCCATCTTGTTGTGGTGCAAAAGTTGACACTGTTGTCTGAGCCACAAATTCCTGGAAACCAGGTAGACTTGGGGTTGTCAGACATTGAGGTGAGTCGTGGTGGTGAGCGAGGTATTTCCTCTTAGCACGACACTCAACCTCAACATGGCCCTTTCTGTCACACCACAGACATACCTTTTGTCGATGACGGGATCTCCGCTTGGTTGACTTGGGATGTCTAGGTGCTGGTGGACAGTGGACACCGTTAGCGTCCATGTCCCCTCGGTGCTGTTGTATGGAGAGGTGGAGCCTCTCTTCCACAGCCGCGACCTGCTGGTTGATGTAGGCCAGTAGGTGTGGTGTAAGCTGTGTGAATGTGAGGTCTGGAGGCGGTACAGTCAGAGGCTGGGCAGGGTCGGCGAAGTCAGGGAGGTTCTCTCTTCAAGCGTTGAGTAAGGGTGGTGGCGTCTCTCTGCTCACCCCATCTTTGTATTATTAAACGTAGCAGTTTCTCAGGGGAGTTTATCTCGTCAGGTTCCCGATCGAACACTTCCTGGCGGGCACGCCCCTCCAATGCGTCCAGGATCCAGATAACTGCGTAGGCAGGGGGCACAGGCTGTAATTGTAATAGGAGCTGTGCCTTTCTGACAAACGGTTCTGCTCCGCTCTCACCCGTGAACCTAGGTAGCTCTGGCAGGCGAGTGAACTGCTCTACTTGTTCCATTCTTTTCGGATTGAAAAGACTGTTGTAAAACTGATATTCCTACCTCAAGTGAATCCTGCCGACGACGCCAAACTGTAGCCGAGTGGTGGCTAAGTTAAATTAAAACAATGAAGTTCAATTCACTTGGTTAGGATATCAAACAGTTTATTCCGGAATTACAAGAATGGGCCATGAACAAGTTAACACATCAGTCATCGCTCCATGCGCTACCTCAACACTATCCAACTAACACTCTCCTCTCACACAGACCAGGGGCAGTGTGTCACTGGCCCACCGGTGTGTCCCTACCCATCACGTGACTGACCCCCCGTGCAGTAAAACACCGGTAGTTGGTCAGTCACTCTGGGTGAACTCCAGTCGCATCGAGGGCTGGAGTAAACCTGCACTGACTCGTGAAGGTCACTAAAGCAGACTGCTGAGGTCAACTCTAGCAGACGGCTACACATTTACACAGTTTCCAAAGTTTTTTTAAGTTGTAATTTAGCTCATATAAGTTGAAAATACAACATTTGTGTCACAGACCCCCAAGAGAGTTAATTTTAAAATTATTTTACGCCAATTATCGTTGCAAGAAGCTACTCAATACCTTTCCAAAGTTTTATGCTTCTACCTTTACGGGAAGTTTGAGAATTAGTGATGATTAAGTTTTTAATATAAGAAAAAAAATACATTTGGGCCCCCGGCCCCTAGTTAGTGATAATTTAAATATTTTTTTCACCTGTTACCATCGTGGAAGTGTACGTAACAACTACCCCAAATTTCATGGTTCTACCTACAAGGAAAATAGGAGAATGAGTGATTTTTAGTTTTTATATAGCTCATGTAAGGAAACTAATTCACTTTTGCCCCCGGCTCCCAGGAAGTGATAATTTAAATATTTTTTCTTTTCCCGTTACCATCGCGTGATTGTGCTCAACAATTTCCCAAAGTTTCATGCTTCTGCCTACTCGGGAAATAGGAGAATGGGTGGTTTTAACATTTTATTTAGGCCATTAAAGGAAAAAAAAGGTTTTTGGGCCCCCAGCCCCCATGAAAGTGAATTTTGTAAAATTCCTGTACGCCAATTTTCGTCGCGAGAGGCTACTCAACAACTTCCCAAAGTTTCATGCTTTCACCTACACGGGAAGTTGGAGAATTAGTGACAAGTCAGTGAGTCAGTCAGACAGGGCTTTGCCTTTTATTAGTATAGAAGACTAGCAAAATACCCTCGCCTCGCTGCGGAAATTAGGATTTCAGTTACCATTGAAAACCCACGTAAAACAAATTCAAAACACCAATTGATTTCAATCTGGATCATGATGGATATGCTACATATTAACTTCACCATCTTGTCTGTCTGTTTGTCGTGGTCCCGAAGAAAAACAAAAAAGGAAAGTAAAAAATCATTTCAAGAAAACCTATCGAGGAGATAATTTAATTTTTCATTTTGTATATTACCATTACGGGAGGGTACTCAATAACTTCCCAAATTTTCATGCTCCTACGAACACAGGAAATTGGATATTTAATGATAAGTCTGTTTTATATAGCTCATATAAGAAAAAAACCTACATTTTTTCCCCCGGCCCCCGAGCTAGTGATAATTTTTATAATTTGACATCTCTTACCATCGCCGGAGGGTACTCAACAAGTTTCCAAAGTTTCATGCTTCTGCATACTCGGGAAATAGGAGAATTAATGATTTAAAAATTGTATATATGCCATTTAAGGAAAAAAAACGTTTTTGGGCCCCCGACCTCCATGAAAGTGAAATTTAAAATTATTTTACGCCAATTTCGTCGCGAGAGGCTACTTATCAACTTCCCAAAGTTTCATGCTTCTACCTACACGAAATGGAGAATTAGTGATGAATCAGTCAGTCATTCAGCGAGGGCTTTGCCTTTCATTAGATTAGATAAAAAAAACTTAATGAACACCGATATCCGATAATGTCATTCCTTGCCAAGACCGTTTTGTGCATACCAGTTACCTCAGTTCCATGTGAATGATTTTTCAGCTCGGCTGGTTATATTGTCAATTAGACCCGCTTATCATTTGAACCAAATAATGCCAACTCACTTGTCTTTTTGCGTAGTTGGTTAAAAGATGACATATTATTGAGAAATTGGAGTGTTATTTAGATTTTCAACTAGAAAGTTTAATAAGTGTTACGTATGACATCATACATTTTAATTTTTGGCTTTAATTGAAATTAACGATTAATTAATCGTTAACTTTTCAAAAGTTAACCATTAAATTTAAATTAATTGTTAACAGCCCAAATATATATATATATTATATATATATATATATATACGTATATATATATACTAGAAAAATACCCGCACTTGTAGCGGGAGTGTGCTGACCCTTTATCCAAGTATTAGTTGCTGGTTTTTACAATTTTTATTTGCCATGTTAAATTTAAGATTCATCTATTTAGTTAAAATCTTATGAGAAACAGAGATATGCCATTTTACCGCGTTAGTTTTTTTCACTTAATGCAGTGCCTTTTAACATAAACTTACTATTTAAAAGATATGATTTATTAAATAATGATTCTTGCTGACCATAATAACTAAATTTACAATTTCATTCCCACTTGTACAAAATTAACATAAGTTATAGGTTTTCCGAAAAAGATCTACCACACTCGTCACTCAAAAATTTAATATATAATTACGAAACTGCATCGTAGCACAATTGTAAGTTATATAATATTTGTAACCACGTCTATGTGATAAAGAACATGTGGCACTATCCCTTTAAAAGGCAAAAGCTAAGTGACTCAGAGCGCAAATAAACAAAATTATAAATGTATTTTATAAAATACTTTTAAAAAAAAACCGGTCGTATTAAAATGATATTAAAAATGTGCACACCATATTTAGACAATATAGAAAGCTGGCCGGATAAAATAAAGTCTTGTTATAAAGTAAATGTACTGGGCCAAAATAACTCCTTCTTTTGACGTATTCATAATTGTTTGAACAGGGAAATAATATTTAACATTTTTTATTTATCTTTATTTTACGATTTATATTTACGGTTTATAAGCAATGTGTATAATTTCAAAAAGGAATCTTTTTTTTTGTTCCCTATTTCGGATAAGGCATCATATTTTGTAAATTATATTCAATGTACACACACACACCAGATTTTATATCTGAAAAATAAAATAAAAATGAAAAAAAAAGATTCAACGGTCTGTTAATAAGCGCATCTTTAAAATGATTAAAAGGCAATTTTAGAAATGGCCTATGCTATTCTGAATACAAAGGAATGAACATAAAAAAATATTCAATTCGCTATTCATATTAATTAAGCGTTTTCATGATCACTTCACTAAATTTAGTCAACTTTTGTTAATACGTTAGATAGTGAAAGTATATAATGTATAGTGTATATAAAGCTTAAGTAAACTGTTTTAAAGTGTAAGTTTATATGACATAGGCCATCACTTTCAACATAAAATAAAATCGCAACATCTATGGTTTTTAATTAAATGTCGAGTTATGAATTAAATTTTAAAAAATTCCCAATTTTGTTAATTGCATGTAAAATATTAATACAATGCAGCGTGAAAATAAATGAAATAAAATAATTTAAACGCATATGTAATATATAAAGCTCAGTTGATATTTATATGTTTGTTTGTTTGTATCCATTAAAAAAAGGCCACTGCTTTGTTGACATTTTTCCAAAAGATCTCTGCCACTGTCGTCACTAAAAAGCTCTTATATATTTTACGACACTGCATCGTAACACAATTGTAATTAATACAATATTTGCAACAGCGTCTATGAGATAAAGATAATAAAGATAAATAAAGAAATTAGGCTATATTCCTAATTTTTAAAAAACAAAAAAAAACAAATCAATTTTATTTTAAAAACGCATGTGAAACCATGACAATAATTGATTTTAAAAAAGGCCAATCTTAATCCATTATCAAAGGAATGAACATAACATATTCAATTCGCAATACAAAATAATTAAGCGTTTTCAGGATCACTTTATTTAGTTTACACTACTTATGTTAATACGAGCCTAAGTTTAAATAGTATAAGTGTATAGGTTTTGTAAAAAACAATAGCTTATGTAAAAGACAAACAAAATATAAATGTTATATTAATAGGACACAGCTAAATTTAAGATGCGTACACGAAAATGTGCGCACAGTAATCAGGCGACAAAAAGATTTTAGAACGCGCACCGCTAAAAATGAAGCCTTGAAAAAATTACTGACACAATTGTTACATAAATAGGTTTTTATTAAATGTCGAGTTATGGAACAGAAAAAAATTAAAGCCAATTCGCAATTAAATTTAAACGTGTAAACAATTAAATCTAATGCATCGTGTGGCAGTTGTAATTAAATATGTTTACGTGTCTACTAATATATAGAAAGTAACAGTAAAGAAAATGACAATTTTTTGTACTACACAGCTCAAATTATGAAGCGTACACAAAAATGTGCGCACCGTAGTTAGACATTATACTATTTTTTGAATGCGCACCGCTGAAAATAAAGTATTGGGGAAAAAAAACGTCACCAAAAGTAACTCGCTTTGAACGGCATTTGAACGTCCGCGTAAATTTGTTCAATACAGAAATGAGGTTAAATTTTTTATTCTTTGTCTCTGCATTTTCTGATTATTTAATTTACGGCATTCGGGCAAAAGGGACAATTACAAAAACTAACTTAAAACCACCTTCAGGGTAAAAGGAACCGTCCTGCCAAATTTGGTCCCCGTCCGTCATTTGGTTTTTCCGTGGCTGTCTAACAGAAAGTCGAAAAGTGAAACATACAAACATACAAGCATATACACATACAAACATACAAACATACAAAGGTACAAACACCAACTGAGCTTTATATATTACTAGTAGACCCGTCGTGCGATGCAACGATCAAAGTAAAAAGGAATAAATTTAAAGAAACCAATGAGTGGTATGTTTAAAAATAATTCTGAAGAAATCTTCGTGGAAGTGTGAAAAAAAAATCCAAGTTTCATAGCAAACGGATAAATAAATTAATAATTAAATAGCGTACAAAAGAAGAAACGATATCAAGGGCCCCGGCCCCAAAATGAGTGATATTATAGTTTTTTTTATTGCCATTGTACTCATTTCTTAAACGTTTAAGATTTTGGTAAAAGCAAAGAGAGCGGTGCGCTCCATATATGGTATTTTTGGCTGCTATTTTATTTTCTATTTGAATTTTAAAAAATAGACAACTAAACCTAACCCAGACCCTAAAAAAACGAAAACTACAACCTCAATTACTTTTATGGATAAAATAATTGCACTTATTCTCTTTTCAAGTGTAAAAATACAACATTTCATTCCCGGAAGTACGCCTCGCTCTACTATAACAACAATGATAGCACCGTTCTCTTTGCTTTAGCCAAGATTTTATTCACTATTCAGTCATTAACAATCTTGACAAATAATGACACATGTATCCATTATTATACAAATTGAAATTAACAGGTGTTTTGAACTTTATATCTTGCCCAGAATGGGCCCTGGGGCCCTTAAGGTTGTTTTTATCTATTGTACTCAATATATATTCCTCAATATCGTGTAAAATTGAATAGGGAATACAATGATTAAAGTTCAGTAAAAAGACTTTTTCGAAGGAATGGAAATTAAGAGTTCAGTGCCCTATAGTAATATAGGCTCTTAAGTTTTTATATTCTAAGTTTTGTCAAAATCCAGTTTTTTTCTCAATATCTAACTCTTAAACTACCTACAATAGGGGGAAAATAGCATTAAGGGGCCCTGGCCCATTCGGTGCAAGAGGTCTATTTCAAAAACCTGTTCATTTTAGTTCATTTTTATTGTGGCTATATTTCTCAAGCTCTTTAAAAAGTAAATAGGAAAAATATCTTAAACATATACGAAAAAAGATATTTGGGGCCCCGGCCACGAAGATATTGGCATTAGAAGTGCAGTGTCTTTAGTATTTTAATATAGGCTACCAAGTTTTTGTGTGCAAAGTTTGGTGAAGATCTATTCATTTACTAAGTAGCTAACGTAGAAACTATTTTTTATATAGCTCATATAAGATTAAAACGACATTAAGGGTCCCAGGGCCCATTCTGGGCAAGCTATAAAGTTCAAAACATCTGTTCATTTCAATTAGTATAATAATTGATACATGTGTCATAATTTGTCAAGATTTTTAATGACTGAATGGTGAATAAAATCTTAAACGCTAAAAAAATGTGAATTTTTGGGCCCCCAGCCCCAAAGGAATGAATATTAGCAGTTTAGTGCCCTATAGTATTTTAATATTGGCTATCAAGTTGTCATATACACATTTTGGTTAAGATCCAATAATTTACACAGTAGCTAAAGCTTAAACTAATTTTTATATAGCTCGTATAAGCAAAACATGACGATATGGGCCCCCGGCGCCCCATGAGTGTTAAATTTTGAAAAAAGTGATAGTTACCATCCCGGGAGCATACTCAACAGTCTTGAAAAGTTTCATGACGATCGGGTGAATGGTTTAGACAGCTATAAAGGACATTCATACACACACAAACATTTAAATATTTATATATATATATATACTTGAAAAATACCCGCACTTTGTAGCAGGAGTGTGCTGACCCTTAATCCAAGTATTAGGTGATGGTTATTACAATTTTTATTTGCCAAGTTAAATTTCAGATTCAACTATTTAGTTAAAATCTTATGAGAAACAGAGATATGCCATTTTACCGCGTGAGTTGTTTTCACTTAATGCAGTGCCTTTAAACATAACCTTACTATTCAAAAGATATGACTTATTAAATAATGATTCTTGCCGACCATAATAACTAAATTTACAATTTCATTCCCACTTGTACAAAATTAACATAACTTATATGTATTCCGAAAGAGCTCTACCACCCTCGTCACTCAAAAATTTAATATATAATTACGAAACTGCATCGTATCACAATTGTAAGTTATATAATATTTGTAACCACGTCTATGAGATAAAGAACATGTGGCACTATCCCTTTAAAAGGCAAAAGCTAATTGACTCATAGCGCAAATAAACAAAATTATAAATGTACTTTCTAAAATACTATTTAAAAAAACGGTCGTATTAAAATGATATAAAAAAATGTGCACACCATATTTAGACAATATAGAAAGCTTGCCGCATAAAATAAAGTCTTGTTATAAAGTAAATGTACTGGACCAAAATAACTCTTCATTTTGACGTATTCATAATTGTCGAAACAGGGAAATAATATTTAACATTTTTATGTCTCTATATTTTACGATTTATATCTACGGTTTATAAGCAATGTGTAAAATTTCAAAAAGGATTCTTTTTTTTTATTCCCTATTTCGGATAAGGCATCATATTTTGTAAATTATATTCAATGCACACACACACACACACACCAGATTTTATATCTGAAAAATAAAATACATTAAAAAAAAAGATTCAACCGTCTGTTAATAAGCGCATCTTAAAAATGATTAAAAGGCAATTTTAGGAATGGCCTATGCTATTCTGAATACAAAGGAATGAACATAAAAACATATTCAATTCGCAATTCATATTAATTAAGCGTTTTCAGGATCACTTCATTAAATTTAGTCAACTTTTGTTAATACGTTCGGTAGCGAAAGTTTATAATGTATAGTGTATATAAAGCTTAAGTAAACAGTTTTAAAGTGTACGTTTATTTGACAAAGGCCATCACTTTCAACATAAAATAAACTCGCTACATCTATGGTTTTTAATTAAATGTCGAGTTATGCATTACATTTTTAAAAATCCCAATTTTATTCATTGCATGTAAAATATTAATACAATGCATCGTGAAAATAATTGAAATAAAATAATTTAAACGCATATGTAATATATAAAGCTCAGTTGATATTTTTATGTTTGTTTTTTTGTATCCATTAAAAAAAGGCCACTGCTTTGTTGACATTTTTCCAAAAGATCTCTGCCACTGTCGTCACTAAAAAAGCTCTTATATATTTACGACACTGCAATGTAACACAATTGTAATTAATACAATATCTGCAACAGCGTCTATGAGATAAAGATAATAAAGATAAATAAAAAAAATTAGGCTATATTCCTAATTTTAAAAAAACAAACAAAACAAATCAATTTTATGTTAAAAATGCATGTGAAACCATCACAATAATCGATTTTAAAAAATGGCTTATGTTAATCCATCATCAAAGGAATGAACATAACATATTCAATTCGCAATACAAAATAATTAAGCGTTTTCAGGATCACTTTATTTAGTTTAATCTACTTATGTTAATAAGTCCGGTAGCCTAAGTTTAAATAGTATAAGTGTATAGGTTATGTAAAAGACAACAGCTTATGTAAAAGACAAACAAAATATAAATGTTATATTAATAGGACACAGCTAAATTTAAGATGCATACACGAAAATGTGCGCACAGTAATCAGGCGATAAAAGATTTTAAAACGTGCACCGATAAAAATGAAGCCTTGAAAAAAATACTGACACAATTATTACATAAATAGGTTTTTCATTAAATGCCGAGTTATGGAACAGAAAATAATTAAAACAAATTCGCAATTAAATTTAAACGTGTAAACAATTAAATCTAATGCATCGTGTGGCAGTTGTAATTAAATATGTTTACGTGTCTATCTAATATATAGAAAGTAACAGTAAAGAAAATGACAATTCTTTGTACTACACAGCTCAAATTATGAAGCGTACACGAAAATGTGCGCACCGTAATTAGACATTATAATATTTTTTCAAATGCGCACGGCTGAAAATAAAGTATTGGCATTGGAGGAAAAAAACGTCACCAAAAGTAACTCGCTTTGAACGTCATTTGAACGTCCGCGTAAATTTGTTCAATACAGAAATGAGGTTAAATTTTTTATTCTTTGTCTCTGCATTTTCTGATTATTTTAATTTACGGCATTCGGGCAAAAGGGACAATTACAAAAACTAACTTAAAACCACCTTCGGGTTAAAAGGAACCGTCCTGCCAAATTTGGTCCCCGTCCGTCATTTTTGTTTTTCCGTGATTGTCTAACAGAAAGTCGAAAAGTGAAACATACAAACATACAAACATACAAACATACAAACATACAAACATACAAACATACAAACATTTGAGCTTTATATATTAGATATATATCTATATATATCTATATATATATATATATATATATATATATATATCTCTCTATATATAAGACGCATTTGTTGTCTGTCCGTCGTCTGTCTGTTCCCTTATAACTCAAGATCCAGACAACCAAATAACGTGAAATTTGGTACACGTACACAAAATTATACCGGAAAGGTTATTAAACAGGTTTCGTTCCATATATATAAGATACTGGGGGCTGGGGGCCCAAAATGTAGTTTTTCCCTATATGAGCTATATAAAATAAAAATTATTGAAAATTAAGACGTAAAAATATTAAACATTTTGGTGTCGAGATTAACAAGATGGCGTTTATTGCCATAAAATAATGTGATGTGACGTCATAGTTTTCACTTTGTCTCCTATTTACAAATTAATATGAACTCAAAGAGCAGTTATTATTTTAATTGTTAATATACCGCTGTGGGTGTGCGTTTAAGTATTTGTGTGCACATGTGTGAATCAGTGAGTGTGTGTGTTTTTTGTTGTGAACTAAATGTTATGAAATGGTTTATTTATATGTCTGTTAATGTTGCGCCTCTAACAAGATTACGTATATATTTTTATAAAATTTGTTTGCAAATTACATATTTTTTTACTTTACACTGTTTCTTTTTTGTATATTCTATATGTATTTTATCCAGTCGTCCGATCAAGCTTTTTCCTTTTATCGGCGAGGGTAGGAGTCAATAATATCGTCCATCCCTGGGTGGCATAAACACTGTAGCTAAGCAACTGTGTTTATACTTTTTGCATAACTTAAACGAAACCAGCAGGGCACATTTTAAGCTCAAACATTGCGTTTCGAAATGTTTCTTTAAAACAAATAAACCCCATACAACAGAAAAATGAATTATATAAATTATCACTTACTGGGGGCGGGGCAAAAATGTATTTTTTTTCCGTATATTTAAAACTGACTCAAAACTAATTCTCCAACCTCCCGTGAGGGTAGAAGCATGAAACTTTTGGGAACTTGCCAAATACACTATTATGACGATAATTGGTGAAAAATAATGTAAACATTTCCACTCATGGGTGGCCGGGTGCCCCAAAACCGGTTTTTCCTTATATGGGCTATATAAAACTGAATCAACACCAATTCCTCATATTCCCGAGTAGGTAGAAGCATGAAAATTTGGAAAGTCGTTGAGTACCCTCCCGCAATGGTAACAGTCGAAAAAAGTATAAAGTTATCACTAACTGGGTAGGGGGGTGGGCGGGTGCCCAAACGTAGTTTTTTCTTAAATGAGCTATATAAATCAGGCTCATCATTAAATCTCCTATTTCCTGTGTAGGTAGAAGCATGAAACTTTGTGAAGTTGTTATATACCCTCCCAAAATGGTAACTGGCGACACATTAATAAAAATTATCACTCACTGGGTGGTCAGAGGCCTGAATGTAGTTTTTTTTCATATATCAAACTGACTCATCAATAATTCTCCAAATTACCATGTAAGTAGAAGAATGAAACTTTTGGAAGATTTTGAGTACCCTCGCGCGATGCTAACATGCGAAAAAAATATATAAAATTATTACTCACTAGGGGGCCTTGGGCCAAAATGTAGGTATTTTCCTAATATGAGCTATATAAAACAGACTAATCATTAAATATCCAACTTCCCGTGTAAATAGGAGCATGAAACTTTGGGAAGTTGTTGAGTACTCTCCCGCAATGATAACATACGAAAAAAAAATATATAAAATCCAGGCAGATCAGGTCCGCCACAGAGTTCCCAGAGCAGCTGAAACAGCTGAGCAAAGAAACTCCAGGCATGTGCTGTTCCAGTGGTAAAGTCAAACTGCCCCCAATTCTAAAGCCACCAGAACCATTGTGCATTCTGTTGAATGGTGAAACTGTACAATCAAAGGACTTTGTGAAACTTATTAGACTATTCAATAATATGTTTGCCGTGACTTCCTTCAAGTCTAATGTTGTCGTGAATAACGGGTGGACACCAACATTCAAGGTTCAAGGCCAAGTGTACCACCATGCTGGACCTCTTCATCCAGTCAATGCTGTAGACAGCAAATATCTCCAGATTTACTTCTTGGGAGAAGATGAGCAAGTGCAAAGACGACTGGATTTGCTTGACAGTCCTGTTGACAGAAACATTGTCCTCAAACTGCAAAGAATGCTGCATCAGCATAACAGCTATGTGAGGTCATTTAAAATGGCTGCTGAGATTATGGATAACACTCAAGTGGACTACAAAATCAAAATTTCCGGCAAAGCACCATTAAAGGTACACAAAGGCAGATTCAATGCACCATCTGTTAGTGAAGTGGCATCATGATTGCTGGAGAGCTAGGTGATCGTAGAGACATTGTGCTGCATTCAAGAAGTTGCTCACAAATGCCACTTCAAAGGATTCAAGACACTCACAGGTCATATGATCCACTTCAGTATCCTCTGCTATTTGTTAGAGGAGAAGATGGCTATGATTTGAACATAAAAGATGTAAACAAGGCCACAAGCAATGACTACTATGCATATCGCATGATGCAAAGAGTCAACGAATTTAATACACTCCTCAGATGCCCGCGCCTTTTCCAGCAATACATAGTGGATATGTATGCTAAGGTTGAGAATGAGAGATTGCGTTTCATCAGACTCAACCAAACAAAACTTAGAGCTGAGGACTATGGTGTACTATTAGAGGCAGTAAGGAATGACAACAATGTGACTTCTGAAAATCTTGGCAAATTAGTGGTGCTGCCTTCATCCTTCAGTGGAGGGCCCCGTTACATGCATGAATATGCACAGGATGGAATGACCTATGTACGTCATAGAAACACAAGCATCAAGTAGATTTGCAATTATGTTACCAAGGGAAGTGATGCAGCCATGTTTACTGTTGCAAATGAAATGCCGAACAGGCTTGATGGGGTTACCAATTAATTATCAACAAGGACGATACATTAGTAGCAGTGAGGCAGTGTGGCGCCTGCTTAACTTTCCCATCCATCAAAGGTATCCAACAGTTGTTCACTTGGCAGTACATCTTGAAGGAGGCCAAGGAGTATACTATAAACCAGGACAGCCAACAGCACATTTGACAGACACTCCAACAAAGACTACATTAACAGCGTTTTTTGATCTCTGCAAAACAGATCCTCTTGAAAAAACATTGAAGTGCCTAGACATTTTCGCTGGGATGCCAGTCAAAAGGTCTGGCAAATCTGAAAAAAGGTATACCTCTTGCAGACTTCCCGAGATATGTGACAGACAATGCCTTGGGAAGAGTGTACACTGTGCATCCTCACAACAGAGAAGCATTTCACATGCGCCTCCTGCTGCACCATATTCGGGGACCTATTTCATTTGAAGATCTCAAAACTGTTATTGTGAAAGATGAGGAAGGTGACATCCTTGAAATTAAGCCATGCAGCACATACACTGTTAAATGTACCATTTTATAGCATGCAAGTAAACAGTTAGTTGTGTACGCTTCTACAGAAAACCTTATTTTAAACCCGGGAGAAGCCGGGTACTTGCCCCTAGTATATATATATATATATATATATATATATATATATATATATATATATATATACATTACATTCATGTACAAAATAATTTGTAAAAATAAAGAATGAAATATTGGTGAGACTGCGACTAAGCGTTTAGATAAAATATTTAAGTTAATGAAATAATCATGTTATTTAAAGTTACAATACCTGTTAAAATAACATATATTTGCTAGCTTAAATAAACTTGTTTTTCACATTTAATACAAAATATATTAAATTCAAATACAACTCTATTTAGTTCTGACCGTTAAGGGCGGAAAACGCATGAGAAAAATCTCAACAGAAATACTTAGGTCTACCTGTGTTTTAACACAAAGGAAGTAAACAGACCATTGATTGACACTGTCCAGGGTGTGAATCATAAACAGAATCCACGCTGTGAAAAAAAATTGTGATGACTTTAAGGACTATACACACATTTTTTGTTGTTGCTTTAATATGGATTATAAAAACTAACATTTATCGTATATTCAAAGCTAAATATTATTTTGTATGTGGAAAATTGTAATGAAAAAAAATTTCTAAAAGAGGACAATCGACAACTCTTTCTCCCAAAACTATATCAATCGTTAATAATCCGAAAACTAGAAGTAATGTCACATCATTTCTCAGTTCACATATCTATATTGTCTTTCTCTCTTCAAGGCCCCGTTCTTTTTAAACCTTACCATAAACCACGTATTGCAACAGATGGTATTCCCGTCACAAGAAAAGTTTGATTGCATCGTAAAAGATGACACGACTTCCATAAACAGTAACAATCCTCACAGGCATTGACCTCTGCACTATCACAAAAAATCCAATAATTCTCAGACACAATCTCTTTTATTATATTACTAGCAACAAAGCCCACCACACTGCGGTCTGTCCAGAAACCTTACCTCCCCCCACATCACGTCTGTCCAGAGACCCTACCCCCCACACCACGGTCTTTCAAGAGACCCTACCTCCCCCTACACCGTGGTCTGTCAAGAGACCCTACCCCCCACAGCGGTCTGTCCAGAGACCCTACCTTCCCCCACAACGTGATCTGTCCAGAGACCCTACCCCCCACACCGCGGTCTTTCAAGAGACCCTACCTCCCCCCCACACTCCACACTGCGGTCTGTCCAGAGACTCTACCTCCCCCAATCACCTCATGCTGTCGCGAGACCCTACATCCCTTCCACCGCAGTTTGTTGAGAGACCCGCAGTCTCGACCGCCTATAAATGTGTATCACGTCAAAAACAATATACATCACTAGACGCCCCGCGGCGTAGCATACGCGCATACTTGCACTTGGAGAGTGCACGGAAAGTAGAGAAAGAACGAATAAAAACTACAGCACGAATAAATCAAAACAACGCGAGTGAACGTCGGTTGTGGGGGGGGGGACTGCCAACTCATTGTTGGTTTCGAGACATTTGCAGGCAAAATTCGGTACACCCCTAGCTTCTATAAAGTCAGCTATAAAATGACAATCGGTTTAAAATCGGAGTTACATAATCTATAATCGGTTTTCAAAACAACAACAACAACAACAACACGCAATTAACAATCCCCAATATGACTAACCCTCGCTAGGGTCGGCCAATCAAAGTTTATGTTTAAGGGGTGGTAGTAATAAATGGGAGGCGGATAAAAACAACCTCAGTGTGTATGTCTTTACTCCCTATTTTTTATTTACTTAGTGCTGCTTTTTGTGTCTGTCACCCCCCAACCCTCAACCGTTCTTTGCGCTGTCTATGATGAGCAAGTCTCTCTCCAGAGTTCCTTCTTTTAATTGGGATGGCCTGATACGTGCAAGTGATTTGTTATAGCGGTCAGGAAGAGGTGGGGGGGAGTAAACCGTTAAGAACGTTATTCCAAATTGTAATGATAATTGAAACTGGCATTATATTTTCAGTTTTCGAAGTCACAGTTTCCAGATGTGTATGTTACAGTTAACTTGGTGGATACATATTGAACAAGATGATATTTCCTAACAAAGGAGCCACTTGTTACCGTTAATTGTTCGAAAACACACACACTCGAGCTGTTATCAAAGTCAAACAAGGGTCTCTTGATCAGATATCATTTTTATATATTTTATATCTACATATATGTAATGCCAAATATACTTTACAGCCAATGTGTGTTTTTATCATAGAGATGCCTTTGATCTTTACTTACAGTTTGCATCACACTGGACCAGCATGACTAATAAATGCTGTTTCTTTTTCAAGAAATACTATAAAATAAGTACTAAACTATAAAAAATGAATAAATTCATTAAATATTAGAGGTTTCAGAAAAATGAGTTTTGTTTTATGGTTACTGTGTCTTCCTTGGTGCAATTATATCAGTATATCGCAGACAAAAGTGTTTTCGCTATCCTTACAACATTTCATAACGTTTTCAGAACACTTAAAGCAAAAAAAAATTGAATAGACATGTCTCTTTTACATGTATTTAATAGTTCGTTTAAACAAAGTCATTGCATTGTTAACTTTTCATAAATATTTAATCGAATTGAATTGAACACATTTTTATTTTGATATCTCATAATAATACAGTCTAAAAGTGTTCAACAAAACATTTAAAAACAATTGTCATTTTAATTAAACGTATCAGCGTCATATTATCCACACAAATTTCTCGGTCATTTTTATCGTTTTATTTTTTCCTCTCATATTTTCTACCCTAACCCCACATATTTTTGAAATCCACTTCATAATTTGATATAGTGTTGTTGTAAAGTAAATGAAATTTAAAAAGTAAATTTGGAGCTTTTGTTATTTAAGCATATTTAAAAAAAACAACGTTTGCTTTTGTAAATCTTTTTTGTTTCTGTCTTGTGTAGTTTTGGCTTTCACTTATTTTTTAAAAAATAATTAAACCTAAAAATCCAAGAAAAATAGATATTTACGTTACCATTCTATTAATTCTAAGTTTTTCAGATATTTCATACAATTTCTTCTTTTCCCATGTTTTCAAATTTAAATTTAACACTGATCCCTTTTCAAAATTCAGGTTGTTGAAACACTGCAATATTGCAACAGTTCGCTAAACATCAATGAATAAATGAAATTTATCATGAAGCTTACAGATGAAACAATTCACACACACATTTCATGAAGTGACTTGAGTAACATATGAGCAACTAGTCTCTCAACTTAAGTCATGGTTTCTTGTTGTAAAAAGTTGAGCAGAATGTTGACTTTGACGTCATTTAAACCCTTGCCGTAGTGAGCGCCGTCGAAACTAAATATCCCTTTGGTTAGGTCAAAAAAGTTTAAGATAGGAATTCCTAAAGGACCCAAGATAACTTTTAGCTTTTCATTATAATCTTGTAACACTTGGCTCTGCTGTCTTTTCTCAGCTCCAGTTTTAAGCAATCCTGGAGAATGTGCCGCCATCCAAATTAATTTTGGCCACGATGAATTCTGAAGAAATGTTAACAACGGATCGACCATCTGTGAAGGAAATAATAATACAACTTGTTTCATGCTGATTTAACTTGAATTTTTTGAAAACTAGTAAAATTCCTCCTGTAGTAATTCCAGTTTTCAAACTTAAGACGATAAAAGAAACAAATGCCTTCTCCTCTAAACCCTTCATTCAGGACGGGGCAGAGGATGACACATAAAATAAAAACACAAATACGAATAATAATAATAAAAATAATTGTATAACTTTTATAGTGCTGTACCCCAGTTAGCAGCTGGGCCTATTGAAATTTACATAAAAATAGTAACACACATAATTATAAATGAATTCAATATAAATAATCTATTTAAAATAATTTTTAAAAACTTATAATGACATGGATGGTACATATCAGCCAAGTGTTTTTCTGAGAGAAATGTTTGATTGTTCATCCAAAAAAGGAAGCTTTTAAATGATGTGTTTCGAGTGCAGTCTTAAAGTTCTGAATAGTATGATTCTTAAGGATATGTATTGGTATAGAATTCCATTGTTTAATGGGGCAAATAGAGAAATACCTTTCGTCAAATTTTGTGTTGCTTCTTTTATGCACAGATAGATTACGTAGGTCAACAGTAGAGCGTATCTGAGAGGGTGACTAGACAGACAGAAGTTCAGTAAGATATGAAGGGCATGAGTAATTAAATAATAGTTGGGAAAGAATGGAGAGTTTGCAATCATAATCGCTCGTAAAGCAGCATATGAAGTGAATGAAGTTGCTGAGTATTACGTTCGTTTTTTTCGCTTGAAGAAATAGACTAACAGCGGAATTTTGATCTTTTTGTGTTTTTTTTAATAGATACATTCTTCATCCAACTCTAGATACGCTGTGAGAGTTTTGCGGAAACTAAATAAATTAGCAGTGCCAAGATGATTACATGAAACTGTCTTTCAAATCAACATGTATTATAATATGTCTTTTAAAAAATTTAAGAATGAACTTATTGTGAAAAGAAAATTGAACAATTAGGATGAGACAAGATACGTAGCACGTATGGCGAGATAAAAGAGTAAAACAATTGAATTACGCACAAAGAATGAAATGATTCATAAGAAATGAAAGTAAATGAAATGAAAAAGATTACATACACATTAAATTTATGGAATGTCCCTATAATAAAGACCCTCGGCGACGCATGCCTTGTGGTGAGAAACATAAGACACGATACAGAGATAGAAGGAATTAGACTAAACACATTCTAGATGTGGAACAACATAAGGCAGAAGGTTACATTTACGAAACAAACGTGATATAAAAGTATGATGCCAAATGTACGGTACGAAACGGATAGAAAAGCGAGACGAGAAATGTAAGGGACGAAAGAGTGATAAAAGTTCGAAAGAGAGTTTAAAATGTTGCTTACATTTCTTATGACCGCTGTCGTGTTGTAGTAGTCATGGGCTCCCACACCCACCACCAGCCAAGAGTTCACCGTCCCGCTCAGTTCACGTACAGACTTGAAGGGACCATCGAAGTTCTCCGCCCTATACACAGACTTCATGCTGAGTGTCGCCTGACGTCAGTTAGGATGTTGCATTTGGAATAAAGAATTGGTTACACAGGCGTGGATTGGTTGTTAATTCTATTAAATTTATTCAGTCACTCTAAATGTATAAATTAACTTTATTAGTCTAAACAACACATTATTAATTTAACACTGTTTTTGTACCGTGTCATTGCATTCTTTTGTACTCCATATCAAGTAGTTTCTGCAGTCAGCGATGAAGCGGTAAAACTTGTCACAATTTGTCAAGTTAACTATTGAAAATAAGAACAATTGTTGCATTTAAGCAAGAGATGCAGCAACATCAATAGACATAATTTGAAGTATTCTACTTTGCATCAGCTCTGAATCAAATGTTTTTATCCGTTTGCTGGCAGTACATTAACCATTAAACAACACCTACTTATTAGATTTCAAAAACTATGTCTTTGAACCTTTGATCGTCGCTTGAAGAATTTAAACGTGCATTTTAAAAATTATAATTAAATTGAAGTTAATTAAGGCCAGTTATATTAGCGGGTATTCCTCCTGTTTTAACACCATAGTGGACAATTGGAAACGAGGTTCTAATGAGTAACGTTCGGCAAAGCAGTGGACCATGTTTGGTACCAGATTTACTATGGGTTATAACAGGTTTTTAAATTTAAATTTCAATGAGCTATCAGTGGTAGATACCTGGGAGTTGGGAGTGCAGCTATGGTTAATGCCATCCGGGGATTGGTAAGTTTTTTGCCAAAGAATTACCAATTTTATTGAAACACTGTCAGAGACAACTATTGTAATTCTTTGAGTTATAAATTGAACTCATCTTAAAATCAATGTTTCATTATGACAGTTTTACGAGGAAAAGTGAATAGTTTAATAATCTTTAAATATTTTAACCCTTTTTGCGTTGAAATGTGATATTTTAACCATTAAAAATTAGGAACAGTATTTTGATTAAATAAAGAATCCAGTGTTTTTATAAAGTCTATCAAATTGATTTTTTGCAATTCAACATTAAAATATTTTTATATTTATACAACGTTTTAATTGATCTTATTTAAACAAAAAGAATGATCGTTTAGCTATTTCGTACAGTCAAAAATATGGTCGCATACTGAGTTGCTGTCTTTTAAACTTGATCCATTGTATAAACTGATTAGTACAAACCTAGTGGTACATTATCCCTGATCACGTGACGAGGTTTGCTCTGACGTAACATGGCCAGTACAGATGTGTACAGCTGACGCATGAAGGAGTCACCGATGAAGTAGACGGTCTTGTTCTGTAGGACCCGACACACGTCATTCTCCCTGGTAAACTTCGTCATCTACAATAGGTTACAGATGATCATATGTTTTTTTTATCAAGCAAGACAAATCTCTCTCGGCTAGTGGTACTTGAACATTTTCTTACAGTTTCATTCATAATTATTTTAAACACAAATTTAAACGATTAGTATTCATACATTTCATAACCTTGAAATTTGTATCGTTAGGTACCCATGTGGCGAGTTCTGCGTGGATCTGTGATCTCATGTCGTAACAATCCGGACATTGACACTCGTTGACGGTTTTGTTGACACAAGAGCTGTTCATACAGCACGGGGCTGAACCTTCAGGGTTACACAACCCCCTGAACCATTTCAAACCCGGAAACGAGACACTCCCTGTGTATATTAGTGGTTTTTTTTTCAAAATGTCAGAAAAGATTTTTTAAAATGCTGGTTAAATTTGAGACGACGGAATGCATGTTACATGTGACACACCATATGAATTCATGATGTGTTTAGTTTGGTATATTGTCAGCATACACTGTTTGTTAAATAAGTAAGTTCTTAATTATCAAATTAGCAACGGCAAAAATTCTGGGATGACTGATAGTAGGATCTAAAAGAAGAAGTTAATTATTTTTTCTGATAATGATGATTAATCGAACACCAAAATAATGTTAAGAATAATAGTTTGAAGATGACGTCACAGTATGTTTGCAAATAAATTTTAAATGATTTTAAATTATAGATAAGTTTTATTATTCTTTAAAAAATGTTTTAAAACTTTACTTTTTTTTTAATTACCCTCGACTGAATTCAATTAATCTTTAGCAAAATATATGATCTTTCAACAGAAATAATCTTTAGGCACGTTATACTTTTGTTCTTTCGGCTTTAATTGTTCGTTGAAAAACTTTGAGCTTCGTACAAAGTGCCTTTTCCAGTTATCAACTTTTAATGAAACACTAAACTTTTCAACGCTACTAAAACATATCTATTTTAGAACATAGTAAAATCTTTATTTATTGTCTTCAATTATTGTATTACATCTACTGTCATCTTTCACCTACCACATTTCTTATCCTCGCGTTGTAAGGTCAGTGGTATTTTGTAATACGTCCAAACACGTTTAATAAACGTTTCTAACTCGGCCATCTCCTGTTGTGTATAATTTCTGGCCATCCAATGTCCGATCAACATCTTGTCTAGGAAGTGCTGACCTCCTTGACTCCGTGGCAAAGTTGTGTATCCCTGAGTGACTTGGATAACGTTTGTATTCTCGCGACTTTCACCCGCCCCCATGACAACCAAACGCCTGGCATACACCAACACACCCAACACGACAAGACAAGCGGCGATGGCTCGGATTCTCTGACAGAAGCTCCTGGACAAAATCCTTCCAAACATTTGTGCCTGAAATAGTTTCAAAAAATTACATACATCTGAGCAGTTTGTATAACCAAAATAAATAATTTTAAATTAAAAAAACCAGTAAAAAACTAAGTTTTTGACTATAAATCCTTTATATACGAGACATAACTAATAGAATATTCATTATAATACGCAGAGAAACGACAATTCAAAAATCCAATATTTTAGTTATGTCTCATTAAACATGTTTAATATAATGCGCACCGATCGGGAATATATTTTAAAAAGTATTGTCAAAATAATACGCACCTTACCACGCAACAGGAAAGGTTGTTCAATATAATACGCACCACGACACTCTAGCACAAAAATTACATGTTACATAGAGATAAATAGAGACAATTTAAAAATTCATTAATTTAAATTAATGAAATTAAAAATTAATTTAATTACAGTACATTCGATCTATCTGAAATTTTGATACATCATTTTTATCATCGGCACGATCTGCCTGCAAAAGTTTCAGCTCGCTGGCTTTCGAGAAAATGGGTTAAAAATCGATTCAAAGTTTTTGCGACAAACATTCAAGCAGACAACACGAGTTCATATAAAGGATTTATAAATGTGTCTTCTCTTCCTTTAAACACAATTTGATAGATAAAAGTTTGTAAACAATTTTGTATAATTTAAATGTTTATTTTTTATTTTCTATTGTTTATATATATATATATATATATATATATATATATATATATATATATATATATATATATATATATGTATGTATATATATATATATATATATACAGAGGCTGATTCCGTTTGTATTATAGTCTGGTATTGTGAACAAGTGTTATGCAATGTAGCAATTTTTAGCTTTTCTCATGCCATCTTGTTGTTTTAAAGTGTTTGCTATAAAATAATGTTTATCATTTTTGTAATGTGATTCTTCTTTTGATCACTTCGTGGCTAAATTGAAATATTTCTGAAATGATATGTGGAAAACAGCTACTTTCATTTAATACCTAATTTATCAGGCATAAGTCCAAACTGTTCGGCTAAAATATTTAGAATTGTTTTAGCTTTCCGTTTGTTACTGAGTCAAAAGAGTTTTCACAATTTATTGTGTAGTTTGCAGATACACATTACCTTTCAGACTTTCAAATTCCTATGTAAACACATGCATATTACCTTTCAGACTTTTAAATTCGTATGTAAACACATTCACATTACTTTTCAGACTTTTAAATTCCTATGTAAATACATTGGGTAAAACGAAGAAGACGAACAAATTGATAAGAAAACAGGAAGGCTAACTTGTAAATGATTGTTCCGTTCGTGCCTTCACGTTTTGTATGTTATCTTTTGTTTGTTGAGAAACGCCCTCATACAGAGACCAATAAACGTGCTGCATTGATTTATAGCTCTACTGAAGAGTTAACAAACACAGTACATAAAGTCAGAACCTAAGACTGTCACAAAAGGCGTTCATCTGGTATGTACGGTCAATCAAAATTCTTTGAAATACCCATGAAATGCAAATAAAAATAAAAAAGTATCACCAGTTTTGACACGCCAAGCTATGAGACTTTTAAAATCATCTCATGCTAATAGCTACAATAATATTTGTATGCTCGCAATTTTTAAATTAAAATTTTTCTTTTCAATAGGAGATTTAAAGAAGAATTACAACATTGTAGTTGATAATGAAAATAGAAGTGCACGAGAGGACTTTTGGTGAGGATAATATGTATTTCTTTAAAACAATCTTCATTTTTTGGAATAACTGTTGGCCATGTAACCATCGAGCTTAATTTGAATTCGAGTTATAATATGTTTATTCTTTTTTTTTAATCAATATATAATACTGAAAATATGAATTACATTTCAACAGGTTTAAAAAATGTATTAGTAGACACTATTCCCATGTCCAAACATTGTACCACAACGTCCCAAAATAGTTTTATTATGCCCTACAACATAGTATCAAAATGTCTAATTATGGTACCACAATGTCAAAAGATTGTATCACCATATCCAAGTATAGTAGCCTTATGTCCAAATATAGTAGCCTTATGTCCAAATATAGTAGCCTTATGTCCAAATATAGTAGCCTTTTGTCCAAATATAGTAACCTTATGTCCAAATATAGTAGCCTTATGTCCAAATATAGTAGCCTTATGTCCAAATATAGTAGCCTTATGTCCAAATATAGTAGCCTTATGTCCAAATATAGTAGCCTTATGTCCAAATATAGTAGCCTTTTGTCCAAATATAGTAACCTTATGTCCAAATATAGTAGCCTTATGTCCAAATATAGTAGCCTTATGTCCAAATATAGTAGCCTTATGTCCAAATATAGTAGCCTTATGTCCAAATATAGTAGCCTTATGTCCAAATATAGTAGCCTTATGTCCAAATATAGTAGCCTTATGTCCAAAGTTAGAGATCCAAAGACAGTACAACCATCTCAAAACTTAGTATCCCATTGATAGTGTCACCAATTACATGTATATGTGTGTGTGTGTGTGTGTGTGTGTTAATGTATATAAAATGTATCTATATATCGATATCTATATATAAATTTTTATACACACACACGTATATACATACATGTATATATATATGTGTGTGTTGATGTGTGTTTATATGTGTGTGTGTGTGTTTGAATTGTGCACAGGTATATTAAGACAGATAATCCTTGCGTGGCTAAAACTATTTTAACAAATAGGACATCCTAATTTATGTATAGTCTATATACCATAGCTGAAAGATATTTTAACAAATCGGACATCCTAATTTATGTATGTATACCATAGCTGAAAGATGTTTTTTTACAAACCTTATAATTTGAAATCCAGTCAGAATAACGCCTTCAAATATTTCACTTTTCACTGCGGTAAGTCAAGTTTTATTAATATATCAATTTTTTAATTTAAAGTTGATCGATTTACTTATTTTTATCATATTGTATTTATTTATTATCAGTATTTATCATATCTTTAGCAGCCCTAACGGAATCAATTATCCATTTGTTACACTAAAAGACTGGGACTGATTTGGTAACGATAATCATTTATGAGTCAGCGTTTAGCCTAAGAAACTGAATCTACGCGGTTAGCAGGGTTCATTCTATAGCCTCTAAAGAAGGTATTGTATCCAAGCGGTTCTAAATTTGTGGAAATTTTTTCATTAAAATTTGTATTTGAAATCTGCATTTTGAATGGCAAAAAGTTGAGTTTGATTTAAACTTGTCATATTTTGTTTTTAATAAAACTGGTCACTTAAAATAAAATATAATAATTTTGTTCTTAACCTCGCAATTTTATTAAGACAACGACTCTTATAAGTGATTTTGTGACGGCATCATATAGCATGTAACTGACTATATTACAATTATGAAACATATGAAATATTTTAAAACGTATAATTTCGCAACTAGAGAAAAAAAAGTCTACTGACTTAATAATGACCTAAGCCCTAAGTAGAAGTAGTGGGTTTATAGAATAGTAAAAAATGTCGTAAATCAAGCAATCAGTTGTATGTCACAAGTGATTGACTAGGTGGACCTGGCATGTGTGACGGGGTAGCATGGCATGTCATCGGGTAAACAAAATGCTCTTTTGGTGTTCCAGTTTACTAGGTTCTGTGAGAGACGTGTTGTGTTGACATTGTGTGAGAATGCAATGACTTGACCTGGTATGAAACACGTGGGTTAAGAGGTGAACTGTAAGCGTGCCTGGTCAAGGACTGGGAGAATGGCTGGCTATAAATGTACGGTTCAAGAGGCAACCAGTGGTGGATGGTACTTGATTGCATACGAGCTGCTTAGGCAGTTGATTGTACAGTTGATCACAGTGAATTGTATATAGTAATTAAACACAGCTGTTACTAGACCACAGTGTGTTAAAGACTTGTCACTTGACCAGCCACAATAAGCTATTACAGGTACGTTTTGTATTCAGTTCCACTCGCTAAAGGCTAAAAACTTTAATCTTTCTTTGATTTTGATAAAATAGTTTTTTTCCAAGATTTCTGTTACCTTTTATTAAATTATTACATTAAAAAAATAATAATGAATGCACAATATAAACAGGGTCTTTTGGAAAGTGTATGAAACATGTTAGTAAGTCCCAAAGCGAAATTGTGTAAATAAAAAAATAACAATCAAATAGTTATTCCAATGCTTGTTCAATATCTTATCGGATTAGGAAAGGATATACCATTACGTGCCATTTTTTGTTAACCGAGTGCAGATTTAGACCGGGTCCAGTCAAAGAGATATTGATTGGGACGAAGCCTTTAGCGTGGTGACACATAAGATATAACATACACATCATACTGAATTGTGGCGGAAGAACTGAAATGATTTGTGACGCATACGTTTCTCACGGGTTTATGGATCTCAAACACATTTGGAGCATAAATCCACCATGATCCCAATTTCCATCTAGCGGCGTTTAAAACTTTACATTAGACAAGTCTGGGGATGGAGGCCAATCTTTTGTTTCTTATCTGGCTAATAAAATGGGGGAATTTTTAAAAAAAATATTGGCTTCGGGGTGAATAAATGAATTTAGAATAAACGTTTTATAAAAAAAACATGATGCCCCAGATGGAAAATTCTATATGGGAATTCAACTCCTAATATCAAGCATTCGGAGACGGGTCCGATCATGTTTATTAATATGGTCTATATAAATTGCTACCTGGGGTATGGAATGATCTAGACCTAACTTGGTAAACAAAAACTTAATGGTCTGTATTTAAAGTCTTAAGGGTTTGATCTCGTAAATCCATTCCCGTTTTGGCAATGGCCCTTATTTCTCATCTCAATGTATCTGAAAATAATTTGGATAAAAATTAAAAACATTATTGAGTTATATATAGATTAAAGTTAGTAGCTGTGCTTTTTGTCGTGCGTTGCCGTAAATAAAAGTAAACATTAGAAGCAATGGTATTATCTATACAAATAAAAGTAAACATTAGAAGTAATGGTATTATATATACACTTAAAATGCGGTTACTCTTGAAAATTCTATAAATTTGTCATTTGCATGAATGCCGCTATTTTCATACCACTTTTAATTTTGCCACTTTTTTATGTTTTACCAAAAATTTTATTTGGCAGGTATCTCTTTAAATACGACGATTTAAGTTAGGCATTCTGGTTGTAATATAACAAAATTTTGCGCCGAGTTTACTCTTGTGAATGCAACATATAGTTGGTTAGATACGTACATATGAAAAATGTAATTCTTTAATATTTAGACAGTTTTACGTAAGGTAGACAGTGCTGGGGAACTAAACAAAGAATTCAATAGGGTAATTATTTAATTTAAAAACATGCAGAGAAATATATCTCATAGTAATAGATTAAGCTGAGCAAGGAATTGCATTCGGAATATAAAAAAAACGTGTAGTCTTTCACACGCTGAAAGACTTACACAAAAATTGTTACATAAATCGAAAGTATCCCCATTTGAATCAATTAAGATTATTTGAATAAATATTTTATTGAATGTTGTCTTTTTTACAAAACAGTCCTATTTACCCATGGAATCTCATATCTACTTTGTTGCTGTTTAACTAAATGATGAAATTCTTTGTTTATTTCTGTTTTCCAAAAAGACTTTATGTTGTGTAAATTCGATTGCTAGCCCTCTTTTTATCTATTCCCCTATTTATCCAGTATTTGTTTTCTGGATACTAGATCATTTATTTGCCAAGTTAATTTAAGATGTATCTATTTGTTTATAAATGTATGTGAAACACAGATATACCATTTAAATAAAAATTATTTTGGTACCCTGGACACGAGGGACTGAACAAATAGAATTCAATTTCATGTAGAGTTTTATAACGGTTATCAGGTTTGTGTGTGCTAGATTTGGTCTAGAACAGTGGGTCCCTACATTTTTTGGGTGATGACCCCTTTTTATAAAGGCCATGTGACCCGCGACACCCATGAAATTTAAATAAGTCTTTTTTAATAACGTTTTTAAAAAATATAACAAATTAACAGTAAAGTTATCATTTTTTTGTAGACAGTTGGCGACCCTCAGAAAACACGTCAAGGTGGTTGCGACCCACAGACTGGGAACCTCTGGTCTAGAACTAGCCGTTAGTCTAGCAGCCCATGATTAAATTATATTAATTTAGCTAATATAATCAAAAGTTATATTACTGTATATTACTTTCAGTTTAGTAGTGCTAAATATTTTTGTATAGAAGTGAAAGTACTAACAACACTTTTTCTTATCACGGCTTAGACTGAGCGAGAAGAGTAGTAAGTAGGGAGACACTGAACAATGATGTCATCCAGACTTATGTTCGCTAGATGACAATACATAAACAAGGCGAGAATACAATGTTGTGTTGGAATTCGGTATGTGACATCACTTTGAGAACATTCTTCAGTTGTATCGTGATTTTTAAGTCAGTGATTCTCAATATGGGTGAAACAACCACTTAGATCCAGTTGAGTGATATGGCATCGGTGTTATTTGGGGGATGGAATATTAATTTTTTTATATGGTGGGCGAAATCATATAGAAAGAAACGAAAGTTAATAAACACGTTTTTACTTTGTTAACTTCATGATACATTGAGATTACGTATATTAAGATTTTTTACTACAAATTACATACTTCTTGCCATAACATCCTTTTATACATGATAACAATAAATTAAAATAAGGTTATGACTCAAGAGCTTCAGCAAATATATTTTTCTCTAATTTGAAGGTTACAAATATAACATTTAATTTGGAAATATTACAATCTCTGTACTTTTTATCATACAATAATTACTTATCTTTGCTGAACATTTTGTATTTCAAGTTCTGTAACTATTCTAACAACTGTTTTATCATGCAACTGTGACCAATTTTAACAATGGACCACTCATGTATATAGTTATATGACAAAACTTTCAGAAATAACAATAGGATAAGACAAAGGACAGGCAGCTTGAATAACAAGACCATCTGATACTTGGTAGGACGAACGAAAGATTAAATCCCGTTTGGTCTAAGAATAAGTTAAGGATAATTTTGCGGTCTAATTGAATTCCGTCTCTTGCTTGCATCCAGTTCAAGCGACCTAGGCCGTGTTTGCAGAGAGCTCGTTCTGGCGTTTTAACAAAGGCTGCCAAGCACTCAAGAATAAAAATAACAATGAACCTTTGAAAACTTTCAACTGTACAATTGTAGTCACGTGAACTTTCAGACTTACATTCAGTGACGGCTTTTGGTTATATTAAGCCTACGGCAAGACGATGATAGTGACATTTACCTGCAAAAAGTGATGTTTAAATGATTTTTTTTAAAATGTGGATTATTCCCATTGATCACTTTTCAACGATTTATCTTTTTGAATTTTAATCCACTCTAATGAAAATGTTTGTTTGTTGTTCTTTTTAGAAAAAAATATAATTTTACTTTGTGCATCCCGGTACCAATAATTGTTACGTTAATTTACAGCATTGGGTATTTCAGATTTGACAAAGCTGTTTGTGTTTTAGGTTGTCTACCTTTTTTGGTGTCTAGTTGGTCACAACAGTTGGTTATGTGTTTAGTTGTTCACATCTGTTGGTTAAGTGTTTAGTTGTTCACATCTGTTGGTTAAGTGTTTAGTTGGTCACAGCTGTTGGTTATGTGTTTAGTTGGTCACAGTGGTTGGTTATGTGTTTAGTTGTTCACAGCTGTTGGTTATGTGTTTAGTTGGTCACAGCTGTTGGTTATGTGTTTAGTTGTTCACAGCGGTTGGTTATCTGTTTAGTTGTTCACAACGGTTGGTTATGTGTTTAGTTGGTCACAGCTGTTGGTTATGTGTTTAGTTGTTCACAGCGGTTGGTTATGTGTTTAGTTGTTCACAGAGGTTGGTTATGTGTTTAGTTGTTCACATATGTTGGTTATGTGTTTAGTTGTTCACAGCTGTTGGTTATGTGTTTAGTTGTTCACAGCTGTTGGTTATGTGTTTAGTTGTTTACAGCTGTTGGTTATGTGTTTAGTTGATCACAGCTGTTGGTTATGTTTTAGTTGTTCACAGCTGTTGGTTATGTGTAAGTTGTTTACAGCTGTTGGTTATGTGTTTAGTTGTTCACAGCTGTTGGTTATGTGTTTAGTTGTTCACAGCGGTTGGTTATGTGTTTAGTTGTTCACAGCTGTTGGTTATGTGTTTAGTTGGTCACAGCTGTTGGCTAGGTGTTTAGTTGTTCACAGCGGTTGGTTATTTCTTTAGTTGTTCACAGCTGTTGGTTATGTGTTTAGTTGTTCACAGCTGTTGGTTATGTGTTTAGTTGTTCAGAGCGGTTGGTTATGTGTTTAGTTATTTACAGCTGTTGGTTATGTGTTTAGTTGTTTACAACGGTTGGTTATGTGTTTAGTTGTTTACAGCGGTTGGTTATGTGTTTAGTTGTTTACAGCTGTTGGTTATGTGTTTAGTTGTTTACAGCTGTTGGTTATGTGTTTAGTTGTTTACAGCTGTTGGTTATGTGTTTAGTTGTTTACAACGGTTGGTTATGTGTTTAGTTGTTCACAGCGGTTGGTTATGTGTTTAGTTGTTTACAGCTGTTGGTTATGTGTTTAGTTGTTCACAGCTTTTGGTTATGTGTTTAGTTGGTCACAGCTGTTGGTTATGTGTTTAGTTGTTTACAGCTGTTGGTTATGTGTTTAGTTGTTCACAGCTGTTGGTTATGTGTTTGGTTGGTCACAACGGTTGGTTATGTCTTTAGTTGTTCACAGCGGTTGGTTATGTGTTTAGTTGTTCACAGCTGTTGGTTATGTGTTTAGTAGTTCACAGCTGTTGGTTATGTGTTTAGGTGTTCACATATGTTGGTTATGTGTTTAGTTGTTCACAGCTGTTGGTTATATGTTTAGTTGTTCACAGCTGTTGGTTATGTGTTTAGTTGTTCACAGCTGTTGGTTATGTGTTTAGTTGTTCACAGCTGTTTGTTATGTTTTTAGTCGTTCACAGCTGTTGGTTATGTGTTTAGTTGTTCACAGCTGTTGGTTATGTGTTTAGTTGTTTGCAGCTGTTGGTTATGTGTTTAGTTGTTCTCAGCTGTTGGTTATGTTTTTAGTTGTTCGCAGCTGTTGGTTATGTGTTTAGTTGTTTACAGCTGTTGGTTATGTGTTTAGTTGTTCACAGCTGTTGGTTATGTGTTTAGTTGTTCACAGCTGTTGGTTATGTGTTTAGTTGGTCACAGCTGTTGGTTATGTGTTTAGTTGGTCACAGCTGTTGGTTATGTGTTTAGTTGTTTACAACGGTTGGTTATGTGTTTAGTTGTTTACAACGGTTGATTATGTGTTTAGTTGTTCACAGCTGTTGGTTATGTGTTTAGTTGTTTACAACGGTTGGTTATGTGTTTTATTGTTCACAGCGGTTAGTTATGTGTTTAGTTGTTCACAGCTGTTGGTTATGTGTTTAGTTGGTCACAGCCGTTGGTTATGTGTTTAGTTGGTCACAGCTGTTGGTTATGTGTTTAGTTGTTCACAGCGGTTGGTTATGTGTTTAGTTGTTCACAACGGTTGGTTATGTGTTTAGTTGTTCACAGCGGTTGGTTATGTGTTTAGTTGTTCACAATGGTTGGTTATGTGTTTAGTTGTTCACAATGGTTGGTTATGTGTTTAGTTGTTTACAGCTGTTGGTTATGTGTTTAGTTGTTCACAACGGTTGGTTATGTGTTTAGTTGTTCACAGCTGTTGGTTATGAATATTTGGAGAAAATCATGAAGATTTAAAAAATTATATTTGACAGGTGATAAAATAAAAATTTGAACAACTATTGTGTAAAATAGAAAAATATTTTGACAAGGCTACTCTAAAAGTATTTTTAAAGGAAACTACATCTTTTATATTAATCTGCATCAGCTAAAGGTTACCTTTAACGCATTTTTATCCATGTAAAATTCATCCATCCATCATTAGACGTCACCTTATTTTCTTAGAATAGATCTATTTCACAGTTAAATTTTCTTTTTTACTAACATATGTAAATTTATTAGACTTGAAAAATATATTTTTGATAGAAGATTTGAACTATACACCAACACTTTTTTCAAAAATGTCTAAAACATTTTTAAAAAGTTCTTACATTATTCGGTTCTTATATTTTTTATTTTATTTAATTGCATCATTACATATAAGGCAATCACAATCTTTTCAGGAATCATCTGTAGGCCATGAGAAATGAACATTTCAAATAATTTGGTCATTGTGGATTGTTTTTTATTCATTTGATCGATCAGCGCCTTTCAAAGCATGTAGGAAGAAATATACACATACCCTACACCGAGTCATATATTAGATATAAAGGTAGAATTGATTGTTTAAATTGAACGCTTCATTTGGTACTTTTGGGTATTTTGATAAATAACCTCGCGTGGTGAATCACTTGTAAGAATAAATTTTAATATTCAATTTAGACACCAACAAGGACAAGATGTGACTTATAAAGTAAACACTATCCAAAAAGGATCTTAATCATTTGTGAGTAATGAAACCTAACAGTTTTTGCGTCCGTGAGCAAGATAAACAGCTAGATAAATATTTTTTTGCTGACTGCAAGGGTAAACGATTAAACGATGCGATGTACCATAATATGTGTGTGTGTCCATAAACCTTTATTTCGCTATCAGATAGGAGACATGACTTTCATTATGTCGGGGACAAAAGCGACTGAGAGTTTATGACCTATCAATGGTAACCGACGAGTGTCTTTCAGAAGACTTGCTTTCTAAAGCGGGATCTCTCGTCTCTGTTTGCTTTCACCCCGACATTCAATGCTATGCTTCTGTTTGATTTTCTTTTGATATAGGATCATGAAAAATAAGTGTTCATTCCATTTAAACTTTGTTTAGTCAATGGAAAGTTTTCTTTCTTTTTTTCCCACTTTATTCAAGAAGTACATTGGTTCTCAATTCTTTGCTTGTTGCCACCGTTTTGTGGGTAAGCTCTATATCATTAACACCCATGTCTTGCCTCACATCAGGAGTTCTCACAAAAAAAATTTAAAATCGAAAAGATCATAAAATCTCTACTATATATTAATTAAAGCAAGCAAATAATTTTGATTTTTAATACAAATCAAAATTAAGATTTCAATTGGAATTACGTAATAAGCTTGTCTTTTTCATGAATCAATAATGTTAAATTTAAATGTAAGATCTATTTGAGCAAGGATAAAGAATGTAAAATTACTTGTAGCCTTCGTTACCTTTCCAAGGATCTTTTATTTACTGACGTGAAAAATCAAGAGCATGTACTTAACTACGGGTTGTATTTTTCTTCTAGCCCAATGTAAATGTTTCAGACTCAAGTACTTTCTACATGTTTAAGTACATGTCAGTGCATGTCAGTACATGTCAGTGCATGTCAGTACATGTCAGTGCATGTCAGTACATGTCAGTACATGTCAGTACATGTCAGTACATGTCAGTACATGTTTAAGTACATGTCAGTGCTAATGAACATTATTCAATCTCATACGTTTTGATGGAAAATTTATTTTATACCTGTTAATGATCTAATTCATGTAATCACAGTATCATAGTCGTCCCTTTATATCTGTTAGATACGAAATAATAGCAAGGATGTGAGATGAAGGTTCATTCATAAGACTAAGAATTGATTTCCCTTTCACAACTCCTCCATATGAACACTACATTTCTTTTAAAAGACATTGGTTTTTAAAGCAAAGTCAGTAAGTCTTTTCATTTTAAATGCAAAACTAAAGCTGCAGTTAGGTCAGGTACTCTAGTGAGAAGTGAACTCAAGCTGATGCTAGGTCAGGTACTCCAGTGAGAAGTGAACTCAAGCTGATCCTAGGTCAGGTACTCTAGTGAGAAGTGAACTCAAGCTGATGCTAGGTCAGGTACTCCAGTGAGAAGTGAACTCAAGCTGATCCTAGGTCAGGTACTCTAGTGAGAAGTGAACTCACGCTGATGCTAGGTCAGGTACTCTAGTGAGAAGTGAACTCAAGCTGATGCTAGGTCAGGTACTCTAGTGAGAAGTAAACTCAAGCTGCAGTTAGGTCAGGTACTCTAGTGAGAAGTAAACTCCAGCTGCAGTTAGGTCAGGTACTCTAGTGAGAAGTAAACTCAAGCTGCAGTTAGGTCAGGTACTCTAGTGAGAAGTAAGCGTTTTTAGGAGGTTCTGAAATTTTAAGGGAAAACAAAAGTAGTGGAATGAAATTTAATTGATGTTTTTTTTTCTAACCTAATTGCATGGAACGGATATACTTTATTGGATTTTCTCAATTATTCAAAAGTTTAAAAGAAAGATATGCTTTAAATTTTCAACGTTCTGTAACACCTTTGGCAATGTATATATAAAAAAATAAAAGTTTTTGTTAACGAATAATCAAAGTATTGAAAAATCTATGGACAAAGTGAAAGGCAAAATTTCGGCAATAATAATGATGAAGTTTAGACGATCTAGACTCTAGATATTCGGCTATACGTCACCGGTAGGGTCAAGCTGTTTAGAAAAAAAACAATAATTTTAATTCCAACCAGGAAAAATTACCCAAATAAAATAACATAAATACAAAAAATGTTCTGGACGGTATTCCTGATAGATTTATACTAGTAGGTTGTCTTTCCATCAGTTTTTTTTTAAATTTCAAAACAAATTAATGTTACCGCTTCTACTGACTGATTTTTTATCAAACATTACGTGTAATTAGATTTAGTTGTTTTCAGCTCTTATCAAGCGGTTTAAATATTCGTCTGTCAATAAAATACGAGATGTTGAATCCAAATAATGCTTCAGTTGTTTTAAAACTACTTTTCTTCAGTGAAATAAGCACGTTTTTTAATGCAATTATTGCGATTTCATAGAACAGAAGAAGAGGCGTCATTAGGGTTGGTTTAACCCAGTGCGTTAGATTATGGTGTCACCTCCTCACGACCTACATCATTCAACCCCCCCCCCGAGCCCCCTTGTAATGGTGTGACCCCTTGTGTTGGTGTCACCCATTTTGATGGTGACATCCCTTGTGATGGTGTCACCCCTTGTGATGGTGTCACCCTCGTGATGGTGTTACCCCTTGTGATAGTGTCACCCCTTGTGTTAATGTCACCCCTTGTGTTAATGTCACCCCTTGTGTTAATGTCACCTCTTGTGTTAATGTCACGCCTTATGATGGTGTCACCCCCAATTGTGAAGATTTCACCCGATGCGGTCCGCACCCCTAAACCCCGCCTAGTGACGCCCCTGTATAGCTCTTAAACTTTCAATAAAACTTTCTCTTAAAAAAACGGAAAAAAACATTATTTAAAAAAAAACAATTTTATTTATTCATTTTCAAGATATACACATGTATTCATACATAAAACAAGCTGTCAATTTACAATAAACAGTAAACAAACCGAAAATATTTACATTATTACTCTGGCTAGAACGATGAGCATATCTACATATCTATGAGCAAACGGGACGCGGTGGTCGAGTGGCAACGCACTGGACTGTCGTACCGATGGTCACGGGATCGAATCCATGTGAAGGCAAGGGTTTGTTCCCGGGGCATAGGGCGGCCCTGAGTCACCCAGCTCCGAATGGGTACCTAACTGTAGTGTTAGGCGGCTGGGTAATGCGTGGAACCAACAAAGCCGTGGCCTGTGAACGCTGCATCACTTGCCAACAGATCATTTGTCATGGTCTGTGGACGTAACTATCTTCTGCATAGAAGGAGCGTCTGTATAGATAAGATAAGATAAGATCTATATACCGTATATAATGCTCTACGTCGCCGAATCATGCGAACGAGCATGGGGTCGGCCAATGTATTGAGTCCAACAATGGTCCTTGCGTTCACTTGCATTGTTCCTTCACAGAATAACGTGAGATTCGTAGTGTACTGGTTAGCACGTTCTTGGTTCAAGCCCTAGCGAAAACATTGTTGTAGTTTTTTTTATAAAATGTCTTTTTGTACCCGTCTCGAAACCAACAATGAGGCAGCAACCGACGATCACTCGCGTTGTTTTGATTTCTCCCCGCTGTAGTTTGTGTCCATTCTTTCTCGACTTTCTTTGCACTCTCCATGAGCAATTCTGCGGCGTATGCTACGCCGCGCGCGTCTAGTTTAATTATATTTGTGTGCATTTTTTTATGCGTGTGTTTGAAGTTATGCATTTTTTTGTTTTTGCTTAGGCAAATGTACTCGATTCTACACATCACCAAAAAACTATGAACGATATTTGTTTTAAGCCAAGGCAAATAATGAAACGTTTCATTCTGATCCTATCGAAAGAAACAATGCCAAAATTTTAATATTGTTGATATGACTTATTTAGAAGATTGAATTTGAATGCAAAGTTTATAAAATAATTAAAGCCGGATTTTCAATTATGGCTCAAAATCTACCTATATAAAAATATGTGTTGTAAGAAATGTAAATCAAGATCTTTAAAGAGCTCATGTGTTATGTTGTAAATATTATTTCTTCATGTGATAAAGCAAACGACTTGCAATGTACACACGACAGTGTCTGATCACATTCCTGTTACAACACATTCATCATTATTTTCACGTATCCATTGTTGGTGGATTAAACTACATTTATTGTTCGTAGACTTTCACGTGTCCATTGTTTGTGGCTTACAGGGTGTGGACATAATCTAGCCCTGCGGCGCCCCCCCCTTTTTTTATGGGCGCCGTAGGCGCCCACCTTTTTCAAAAGCACAACTAACTTGTCCTTGTATGATAAATACGTAATATTAAAATTTCTTAAATGTACACAAAGTTTTTTATAATAGTTTTTTTTTAATTTTATTTTTTATGTTAAAAGCCCAAGTAACTTATCCTTGTACGATAAATACGAAATATTCCTAAAATGTTAACAAAGTATGTATATAATATAGGTTTTACTGCGGCGCCCTTTTTATTTAGGGTGCCTACGGCGCCCACTTTTTTCAAAAGCCCAAAAACATGTCCTTGTATGATAGCTACGTAATATTAAACTCCCTTAAATGTACACAAATTAATTTTAAATTGAGGTTGTAGGGCACGATTTTTAAATTAATTTTAGAAGGCAGCGCACCAAATTACTGCACCAAAAAATAACTATTTGAGTCAATCAGCACTGCTTACAACGCAAAATTTAAAAAAAGCAGAGTGATTTCCCTCAACGTTAGGCGGCAGTGACAAATGAGCGTAAATATATAATATATAATAGTCCAAGTCACTGGCTGGCTGGCTGGAAGGATGTGGAACGCTATGACGTCATTTTTGGAGCTTATATTTTAATACAAGGCGTGCATCGAAAGGCGCGCAAAAAGGTGTGCAAAATAATTATAAATTAAAGACGCGCTGTAAAAAATATATATTATATGACATCGTTGTTTTAGCTTATATTTTAATTTTTGAAAAGGGAACGATGTAAAAATATAATTTGATTATTTGTAATTATAAAATGCTTTGTGTACATTTCAGCAAGTTTAATATTTCGTATTTATCAAACAATGATAAGTTACTTGGGCTTTTGACAAAAAATGGCTGGCGCCGTAGGCGCCCTACAGCTGCAGTGAGCGCCGTAGGCGCCCCACAATCCCTATTATAAAATACTTTGTGTACATTTCAATATTTTCAATATTAAGTATTTATCAAACAAGGATAAGTTAGTTGGGCATTTGAAAAAAGTGGGCGCCGCAGGCGCCAAGGCGCCGCAGCACAACCTAGTTGTTTATATTCATCATCATACAATATGCGTCAGTGCAAACTAAGCAATTAAAGGCCACTTAAAACTAAGAATAGAGAGTATGTCCTGTGAAGGGTAAAATGGCGTGTCTCCCTGACGATGCTGGGTGTAACATTTTCAGAGACTGTTATAATTATATTGATGAACTTAACTGAAAAATCAAAAGCATTTTAAGATTCTTAATACAAGTACAAACTTATATATGTTTGCGTGTGTGTGAGTGTGTATATTGTTGTCAATGTCAGTGTGTGTGTGTTTGTGTGTGTGTGTTTTAATACTATTTATTTTTCATGTATAACACCTTTTTGATTTTAATACGATTTTTTTTTGAAAATATGCACTCACATATTGAGGAGTCAAGAACAAATAACATTGTCGGCATTGCTGCAAGCAACCATTTACACTCTTAACCAAATAAAATATATCTTGAAAATGTATTATAAAATGAATTTATTAATAATGAAACACATTAGATAAAAACAATAATATTTCATTCAACAAAACAAATAAATGCAAACGACATTAAACTTTCAATTTGAAGCTCGAAGTTAATGTCACAATAATAACATTGCGGTTATTTTCTCGAAAGTGCTCGTTATACATTTTCAGAATGTATATTAAGCGAAGTATTTATAACCTATATACTAGAAACCTTTTACATTCTGTACCTCATATTGAGTAACGTCAATAGCATTTATATTTATTTTTTTACAATTGTGTTAAATATTGCGCTTTATTAGTGAGAGTTTATAACGTTAATATAAATTGATTAAGGGTGTGTTGAAGACAGTTATTACAGAGTCAACAATTTATTCATATCAATTTATATTTTGATTCTTTAAGGAAATGTGTCTTAACGTTGCTTTACCTGGTTAAGGTTCAGGTCTCTATGTAATCCTCAAGGCTCGACTCCCTGCTGTATGAACGGCGTGTGTGTCAATAAATCTGTCCAAGAATGTCATTGTCATGACTGTTATGGTATGAGACAACAAATACACGCGGAACTGGCCACATGGGAATCAAACAATTCCAACGTCAAGGTGTGTTTGAGGGACCAAAATATGTAGCGTCATGGGCCTAAAAAGCCTTATTAATTAAAAAGCCTTACACATTGGCGCTATAATAACTAAAATATAAAACATATAAATGCATTTAATAAATTAAAAATGAAAGTTCTCACGAGAAAATTAAAATCCACAGCAAAAAAATGTACGTGCAAAAACTTCAGGATCACCCTTAAAAATCATCAGTTATTGACTAAACTAGTATCTAGTTAATTGAAAAAATTAGTTTAGGGCTACCTTTCTGCTAGTAGAAGATCTTTGAGCTATAATAATTAAGTGATATTAAATCGCCTATTTAAGACAAAGCTTAACGATAACTTAAATTAATTTATTTATTTATTTGTATTTTAATTAGTATTTTATAAATTAAGATTGTAAGAAAAAGATAACTTGCAAGAACTGTATCAATTATTATTTAGGTTTAAGTTTTAAAAAAACGTTAAAAAAAAAGTTTCTGACTATAAATCTATATATATATAAAAATCAAAGTATGTATGTATGTATGTATGTATGCATGTCTGTTATAGCTGACTAAACCATTCATCCGATCGCCATGAAACTTTTGGAGACTTTTGAGTACGCTCCTGGGATGGTCACTGGCTCCTTTTTTTTTCAAAATTTTACCCTCATGGGGCGCCGGGGACCCATAAAATGATTTATTTTCTTATATATGAGCTATATAAAAATTAGTTTAAGCGTTAGCTATTAGGTAAATTGATGGATCTTAACCATCCTTTGTATATAACAACTTGGTAGCCAATATAGAAATACTAAAGGGACTAATTTCCTAATGTCCATTTCTTCTGGACTGGGGGCCCAAAATGTCTTATTTCATAAACGTTTAATATTTTATTTCCCATTCAATTATTAAAGATCTTGAAAAATATAGATAAATATATCCACAAAGAAATTGATTGAAATAAACAGGCGTTTTGAACTTGACATCTTGCACTAAATGGGCCCTGGGGCCCTTAATGTCGTTTTTTGCTTTTATGAGCTATATAAAAATGAGTTTATGCGTTAACTACTGAGTAAATGAATGGATCTTAACCAAACTTGGTATATAAAAACTTGGTAGCCCATATTAAAATAAAAAAGGGAACTGCACTTCTAATTTTTAATTGTTCAGGGCCGGGGGCCCAAATGTATTTTTTCTTATGTGTTTGAGATATTATTTCCCATTCTATTTTAACGATCTTAAGAAATATATCAATGATGAGACTGAATTAAAATGAACAGCATTTTGAAATTTACATCTTACATCGAATGGGCCGGGGGCCCCATATGACTTTTTTGTGTATACTCTAAGATATTTTTTCCCACTCAGTTTTTAACGATCTTGAGAAATATATCCATGATTAAAATGAATTTAAATGAACATGTTTTCAAAATGTACATCTTGAATTGAATGGGCCTGGGAGCCCCTTAATGTAGTTTTCCTTATATCTACATATATATAAAAATTAGTTTAGGTGTTAGATAATGAGAAAATAAATGGATTTTGACCAAACGCGGTATATAAAAACTTAAAAGCCTATATTAAATTTCGATAGGGCACTGATCTCATAATGTCCATTTCATCGGGGCTAGGGGCCCTAAATGTGTTTTTACTAAATTTTTAATATTGTATTCCCCATTCAATTTTACACGATATTGAGAAATATAGATACATATATTTATATTTTTGTTATGAAATTGATTGAAATGAACAGATTTTCGAACTTCATATTTTAAACTGATGGGCCTGGTGACCCTTAATGTAATTTATTTTTTATCTATATATATTCCTTTTTACTGAGATCGTTGCAACGCACGACGGGTCTGCTAGTCCTTTATAAAGGAGACATAACTAAAAGAATGTTCAATATAATACGCACGCGTATGTCTTGTAAAACAGGTTTAATATAATGCGCACCGATCGGGAATATATTTTTAAAGAGTATTTTCAATATAATATGCACCTTATTGCGCGACAGGAAATGTTGTTCAATATAATACGCACTGCGACACTCAAGCTCAAAAATTAACATGTTACATAGAGATAAATAAAGATAATCTAAAAATTCATTAATTTAATTACGGTACATTCGATTTATCTGAAATTTTGTACATCATTTTTATCATTAGCACAATTCTGTCTGCAAAATTTCAGCTCGCTAGCTTACGAGGAAGTGGGTCAAAAGTATATATCTAAAGTTTTATCGACAAGGGCTCAAAAAGACACCACAAGTTAATTTAAAGGATTTTAAAAAACTGTACGTACAAATAACTCATTTTTGTCACACTTCCGGCTACGGTTATTTTAAAAATGCAATCGATCTTAAAACGTGACGCAATAAAACTTAAGAAAACCAAAACATTATGTTACGGCGGCTCGTTAATTTTTCGGCGGATTTACGGCGGACAAAATACGGCGGCTAATGCGGCTTGCCGCATATTTTCCGGCGGAATTTCGGCGAAAGAAAATTTTGTGGCGTATTCGGCGCGTGGCGTCAGCTGAGGGGTCTAGGCTGGGCTTAACACAGCGGCCAAAAAATAAGCCAATTGATATAATACAAAAGATTGCATACAATTTTAAATGTTCTACACATGACAGGGTGTTTAACCTGTGATGGCATTCAGTAGCATCGTTTCAAAGTCAAAGACCTGTGATGGCATTCAGTAGCATCGTTTCAAAGTCAAAGAACTGTGATGGCATTCAGTAGCATCGTTTCAAAGTCAAAGAACTGTGATGGCATTCAGTAGCATCGTTTCAAAGTCAAAGAAATGTGATGGCATTCAGTAGCATCGTTTCAAAGTCAAAGAACTGTGATGGCATTCAGTAGCATCGTTTCAAAGTCAAAGAACTGTGATGGCATTCAGTAGCATCGTTTCAAAGTCAAAGACGGATAAAATTATGAATTTTTCTGGGAAGCAATATTGAAGAAATTAGTCATGATTTAAGTTTTAAATGCGTTGATTGGTCGCAGGTACGGATGAGATGTGCACGTGGGGAGGATTCCATTACTGGTGAACGCAGGAAATGAAAGCCTACTATCCCCGAATGTTTAACTATATGTCTTGGGAAGAGAAATGATAACTCTGTTTGCGGATAAATCACTTTGAGCACTTGATCAAGCGATAGAGAGACAGATAGTGAGAGAGAGAGAGAGAGAGAGAGAGAGAGAGAGAGAGAGAGAGAGAGAGAGAGAGAGAGAAAGGGAGAGAAAGGGAGAAGAGAAAGAAGTTAGTTAAGATTGGAAAACAAGATTAGGAGAAGAAGTGATTTACGTAGTGAAATGATGTGATACCTTTATTATTTGTGTGTGTGTTTTGTGTGTGTTTTGTGTGTGTTGTGTGTGTGTGCTTCGTGTGTGTTTTGTGTGTGTTTTGTGTGTGTTTTGTGTGTGTTTTGTGTGTGTTTTGTGTGTTTTGTGTGTGTTTTGTGTGTGTTTTGTGTGTTCGTCATTTAAGATCTGGCAAGGCTACTCGAATTCTGATCTTTTATCATTTTTTCTAAAAATTGTTTTGTTGAACTCCAGTTTGCAATAGTCAAGACGAGACAGAACAAGAGCAGATTCGCAGTTTTAGAGCACTAACTGTTGGGTAATGGACGTTTAAGCTGACCTTACGTGCATGAATTTAAAGCTTGTAGAGATGTGAAAGATACAATAAAAATCCGTCTAGGGTGAAATGGGTCGGTACTTATATTTCAAAAATCATGCTTTGCAATAATAAGGTGTGTCACTAATGACTTTACCTAATGATTGTGGACTTTATTTGATCGAACATGCTGTCATGGGTCAAGGCTGTTGTGTCGGTGACTGAGGTCGTTGAACATTCTTCAAACTCTGAAAAGATAAAAATTTTCTCCAATGCTGTTTTAAACTTAAGCGTTTGTTTAACTCACTCTGTTCGCTTCATTTTGGTATTTGACCTGTTAGTTTGAGAAATAGTTTGAGGTGAAAGGTCAATGATTTATTACAATGTTGTTGCCCACTGCTCTCTATTTCAATTTTGAGCACTTTCAACATATTTATGAATATTTACAGAATAAAATAAAATATCTTTTATCCAAACACACAAGCCTAAACAGAAAACATGGCAGTCTGCAGACCCAGGATTTATAAATTATCTGAACCATTTAAAAATTACGAAGGCAATTTTTTGTACGTGACACTAAATAAGGAAACAAAGGCGGCTGAAAAGTGGGCCCGACAATCCCCTCTTCGTCGTGGCTATAAACTGTGCGTCATTTGACAACAGACCACCATGGTCCGTTCTTATAAGAACGCAGGTTTAAAAAAAAGATTGCACCCTTAGGAACACAGATGAAAATCTATAGTAACGGGATACCACCAAAACAAATTGATTATAGAACCCAAAATGTTTGGGACTACTCAAAATTTATGAGCCTTAAGATCTGTAGCAAAGAAGTGCCTTAAAATGTGTTGGTTACTGAATATACAAAAAAATTAAAAAATAATTAATAAATTGACCTAAATGTTGTTCAAAGCCTATGACAACAAGAAACTCATTGTCATCTAGATTTTAGCATTTTTCTTTTAGTTACAAAGTTTATGATAGAGGGACGAAAATAATGTTATAAAACAATTCCATTGGTGGCTATTGTAGTGAGCAATGAACACAACTATAAGAATATGCAATGTGAGCTTTATATAGTATATTACATTTTAGTAGTTTTCACAAACAGAATGAAAAGATAAAGACTATATTGATTCATACCCGTGTCGTATTTTGTCCAGTGATTTCTTCAATCTTTTCAGGAATCTGTGGATGTCCGTACCGTCTTGCAGCAAACATTGCACGCTGAATGTCTTCTTTGCCGAGACGATCCTTCTGATCTAGAATGCTCTTTATAGCCCTAAAATGTCCGTTCTCAGCTGTCATATCAAGAGCTGATTTACCATCGTTGTTCCTTTTGCTGACATCCGCCCCTGCGTTTATAAAAGCCTGAATGACCTGGCAGTGTCCATTTGGTGCACACGACAACAGGGGGGTGTCTCCATCGGCATCGCTCAAGTCAACATCGGCGTCTTTCAGAAGCAGGCCCTCCACGACGCTAAAATGTCCATACTGCGCGCTAATGTTGAGTGGCGTGCTCCCATGATGATTACTGGCGTTTACATCAGCACCAGCTTTGATCAGGGCCCGGGCTATTCCCTCCTTCCCTTTCCTTGCAGCAAAAATTAGAGTGGTGTCAAATCTTTAATATTCGCTGTCGTTCAAATGCCCCAGGATACACTCATCACGTAACAAATGGTAGACAATCTCTGAATGACCATTCGCGCAGGCTAACAACAATGGTGTGAATCCGCTGTTGTTTACTGCAGTAGTCTTCGCTTCTTTCTCAAAAAGCAGACAAACCGAAGACTTGTGTCCATTAGCAACACACATATGAAGCACTGTGTTGCCTTTTTTATAAGTTGATTCAACATTTGCATTATTCATTACTAGCTGACCCGCGGCGTAGAATATGCCGCTAATGATTTAGTGACGGGTGAAGAATTCCTGAAAGACACGTTGTCACAATGGGGTGGGTTTGGGCAAACGACTGTGAGTGAATGAAAAGAAGGAACTCTGGAAAGACCCGCGGCGTATCACCCGTAAAAAATGACGGAAGTGTTCAGCTGAAATCTATTTATTTTGAAAAAATGCACTTTTTAGGGCGCCTACGGCACCCACCTTTTTCAAAATCCCATCTAACTTGTCCTTGTTTGATCAATACGAAATATTAAATTTTCTGAAATGTACACAAAGTATTTTATAACTTTTTACATTGTTCCCTTTTTACAAAATTAAAATATCAGCGAAAACAATGACGTCATATAATTTTTTTTACACAGCGCATATTTAATTTGCACACCTTTTGATGCATCGGTGCAGTTATTTGGTGCGCTGCTTTCTAAAATTAGTATCTGTTGAACATACTTGCAGCTTGGTGTCTCGCAGGGTCCGACAAGAAAGAGAATCTAATATATAAAGCTCCGTTGGTTTTTGTTTGTTTGTATGTTTGTATTTTTGTATGTTTGTATGTTTGTATGTTTGTATGTTTGTATGTTTGTATGTTTGTATGTTTCACTTTTTCGACTTTCTGTTAGACAGCCACGGAAAAACCAAATGACGGGCGACGACCAAATTTGGCAGGACGGTTCCTTTTACCCTGAAGGTGGTTTTAAGTTAGTTTTTGTAATTGTCCCTTTTGCCCGAATGCCGTAAATTAAATAATCAGAAAATGCAGAGACAAAGAATAAAAAATTTAACCTTATTTCTGTAATGAACAAATTTACGCGGACGTTCAAATGCCGTTCAAAGCGAGTTACTTTTGGTGACATTTTTTTTCCCAATACTTTATTTTCAGCGGTGCGCATTCAAAAAAAAATTATAATGTCTAATTACGGTGCGCACATTTACGTGTACGCTTCATAATTTAAGCTGTGTAGTACAAAGAATTGTTATTTTCTTTACTGTTACTTTCTATATATTAGATAGACAAGTAAACATATTTAATTACAACTGCCACACGATGAATTATATTTAATAGTTTCGACGTTTAAATTTAATTGCGAATTTGTTTTAATTATTTTCTGTTCCATAACTCGACATTTAATAAAAACCTATTTATGTAATAATTGTGTTAGTATGTTTTTCAAGGCTTCATTTTTAGCGGTGCGCGTTCTAAAATTTTTTATCTCCTGATTACTGTGCGCACATTTTCGTGTACGCATCTTAAATTTAGCTGTGTCCTATTAATATAACGTTTATATTGTGTTTGTCTTTTACATAACCTATTGTTTATTACATAACATATACACTTATACTATTTAAACTTAGGCTACCAGACATATTAACATAAGTAGATTAAACTAAATAAAGTGATCCTGAAAACGCTTAATTATTTTGTATTGCGAATTGCATTTGTTATGTTCATTCATTTGATGATGGATTAACATAGGCCATTTTTAAAATCAATTATTGTCATGGTTTCACATGCGTTTGTAACATAAAATTGATTTGTTTTGTTTGTTTTTTTTAAATTAGGAATATAGCCTAATTTCTTTATTTATCTTTATTATCTTTATCTCATAGACGCTGTTGCAAATATTGTATTAATTACAATTGTGTTACGATGCAGTGTCGTAAATATATAAGACCTTTTTTAGTGACGACAGTGGCAGAGATCTTTTGGAAAATGTCAAAAAAGCAGTGGCATTTTTTTTTAATGGATACAAACAAACAAACATAAAAATATCAACTGAGCTTTATATATTACATTTGCGTTTAAATTATTTTATTTCAATTATTTTCACGATGCATTGTATTAATATTTTACATGCAATGAATAAAATTGGAATTTAAAAAAAAATTTAATTCATAACTCGATATTTAATTAAAAACCATAGATGTAGCGAGTTTATTTTATGTTGAAAGTGATGGCCTATGTCAAATAAACTTACACTTTAAAACAGTTTACTTAAGCTTTATATACACTATACATTATATACTTTCGCTACCGAACGTATTAACAAAGCTTGACTAAATTTAATGAAGTGATCCTGAAAACGCTTAATAAATATGAATTGCGAATTGAGTATGTTTTTATGTTCATTCCTTTGTATTCAGAATAGCATAGGCCATTTCTAAAATTGCATTTTAATCATTTTTAAAATGCACTTATTAACAGACGGTTGAATCATTTTTTTTTCATTTTTATTTTTTTTTCAGATATAAAATCTGGTGTGTTTGGTTTGTGTGTGCATTGAATATAATTTATAAAATATGATGCCTTATCCGAAATAGGGAACAAAAAAAAAGATTCCTTTTTGCAGTTATACACATTGCTTATAAACCGTAAATATAAATCGTAAAATATAGAGACATAAAAGATGTTAAATATTATTTCCCTGTTCATACAATTGTGAATACGTCAAAAGGAGGAATTATTTTTGTCCAGTACATTTACTTTATAACAAGACTTTATTTTATGCGGCCAGCTTTCTATATTTTCTAAATATGGTGTGCACATTTTTTTATATCATTTTAATACGACCGTTTTAAAAAAAAAGTATTTTAGAAAGTACATTTATAATTTTGTTTATTTGCGCTATGAATCACTTAGCTTTTGTCTTTTAAAGGGATAGTGCCACATTTTCTTTATCTCATAGACGTGGTTACAAATATTATATAACTTACAATTGTGCTACGATGCAGTTTCGTAATTATATATTAAATTTTTGAGTGACGAGGGTGGTAGAGCTCTTTCGGAAAACCTATAAGTTATGTTAATTTTGTACAAGTGGGAATGAAATTGTAAATTTAGTTATTATGGTCGGCAAGGATCATTATTTAATAAATCATATCTTTTAAATATTAAGGTTATGTTAAAAGGCACTGCATTAAGTGAAAACAACTCACGCGGTAAAATGGCATATCTCTGTTTCTCATAAGATTTTAACTAAATAGATGAATCTGAAATTTAACTTGGCAAATAAAAATTGTAATAACCAGCAACTAATACTTGGATAAAGGGTCAGCACACTCCCGCTACAAAGTGCGGGTATTTTTCTAGTACAAAATAAAATGCAAATCCCTGACTGACTCACTGACTGACTCATCCCTAATTCTCCAACTTCCAGTGTAGGTAGAAGCATGAAACTTTGGGAAGTTGTTGAGTAGCCTCTCGCGGAGATATTTGGCGTAAAAGAATTTTTAAATTCACACTCATGGGGGCTTTTTTTCTGATATGAAACTATATAAAATATGAAAAACACTAATTCTCCTATTTCTCGAGTAGACAGAAGCATGAAACTGTGAAAAATTGTTGCATACAATCCGCGACGGTAACAGAAGAAACAAAATTCAAATTATCACTTCCTGGGGGCCGGGGGCCCAAATGAGTTTTTTTTCTTATATGAGCTATATAAAAACTAAAACTGAAAATCAATAATTCTCCATTTCCCGATTAGATAGAAGCATTAAACCTTGAGAAGTTGTTAAGTAGGCTCTCGCAACGATAATTGGCGTAAAAGAATTTTGAAATTCACACTCATGCGAGTCGGGGGACCAAAAACTTTTTTTTCCTTATATGGGCTATATGAAAATTAAAAATCACTAATTCCCCAATATACCCGAGTGGGTAGAAGAATGAAACTTTGGTAAGTTTTTGAGTACACTTCCTCAATGGTAAAAGGCAACAAAATATTTAAATTATCACAAACTGGGGGCCGGGGACCCAAATGTAGATTTTTCATTATATCAGCTATATAATAACTGAAAATCACTATTTCTCCTATTTTCCGAGTAGGTAGAAGCATGAAACTTTTGGTAGGTGTTACGTAACATTTCGCGATGGAAGCATGTAAAAAATTATATAAATTATCACTTGCTGGGGGCCAGGGGCCCAAATATAGTTTTTTCTTATATAAAAAATGACTCATCACTAATTCTCCAGCTTCCCGTGTAGGTAGAAGCTAAAACTTTAGGAAGTTGCTGAGTAGACTCTTATGACGATAATTTGCGAAACGAATTAAAAAATTTCCACTCAAGAGTGGCCGGGGCCAAAACCCTTTTTTCCCTTATTTGGGCTATATAAAACTGAATCAACACTAATTCCTCATCTTCCCGTGTAGGTAGAAGCATGAAACTTTGGCAAGTTTTTGAGTATCATCCTGCAATTGTAAAGTCGGAAAAATATAAAATTATCACTAACTGGGGGCAGGGGGCCTAAATATAGTTTTTAAAAAAATATAATACTGACTCATCACTAATGCTCCAACTTACCGTGTAAGTAGAAACATGAAATTTTAGCACGTTTTTGAGTAAACTCCCGCGATGGTAACATGCGTAAAAATTATAAAATAATCACTCGTTAGGGGACCGGGGGCCCAAATGTAGTTTTTTTCCTTATATGAGCTAAATAAAAAATGAGCATGAAACTTTGGGAAGTTTTTGATTACCCAACCGCAATGGTAACATACGAAAAAAAAATTATCAGCTCGATAGGATCACGGGAAGTGTGTCATTTTTTTACTTTTCGCTTTTGTTTTTCCGCCGGCCCACGACAGACAGACATATAAAACGGTAAAGTTAATATATGTAGCATATCCATCAAGATCCAGATCAAAATCAATTGGGGTTATGAATTTGTGTTACGCGGGTTCTCCACGGTAACTGAAATCCTAATTTCCGTAGCAAAGCGCGGTTATTTTGCTAGTCTATACTAATAAAAGGCAAAGCCCTCACTCACTCACTTACTCACTGATTCATCACTAATTCTCAAATTTCCCGTGTAGGTAGAAGCATGAAATTTTGACAAGTTGTCGAGTAGCTTCTTGCAACAATAATTGTAAAATAATTTTAAAATTCACTCTCATGGGGACCGGGGGCACACAAACTTTTTCCCCCTTATATAGACTATATAAAATATGATAATCACTAATTCTCCTATTTCCCAAGTGGGCAGAAGCCTGAATCTTTAGGAAGTTGTAGAGTAGAGTACATTCCTGCCATGGTAACAGACGAAAAAATATTTTAATGATCACTTCCTGGGGGCAGATGGCCCAAATGACGTTTTTTACTTATATGAGCTATATAAAAGCTGAAAATCAATAATTCTCCCGTTTGCCGTGTAGGTAGAATCATGAAACTTGGTGTAGTTGATAAGTACACATCCGCGATGGTAACAACCAAAACCAATATTTAAATTATCACTTACTGGGGGCCAGGGTCCCAAATGTAGTTTTTTTCATAAATAAAAAACTGACTGATCACTAATTCTCTAACTTCCAGTGTAGTTAGAAGCATGAAACCTTAGGAAAGTTTTAAGTAGTCTCTCGCGACGATACTTGGCGTAAAACTATTTTAAAATTCACACTCTTGGGGCCCGGGGGCCCTAAACCATTTTTTTCTTAATATGGGCCATATTAAAATTAAAAATCACTAATTCTCCTCTTTCGCCAGTAGATAGAAGAATGAAACTTTGGTATGTTGTTAAGTACAATCCTGCGATGGTAACAGATGATGAAATATTTAAATGATCACTTCCTGGGGGCCGGGGGCCCAAAAGAAGTTTTTTCCTTACATGAGCTATATAAAAACTGAAAATTACAAATTCTCATATTTCCCGTGTAGGTAGAAGCATGAAACTCTGAGTAGTGGTAAAAAGCGAAAACAATATGCAAATTATCACTTCCTGGGGACCGGGGGCCAAAATGTAGTTATTTCTTTTATATTATTCAAAAATCAATAATTTAAATACAGTACATGCGATCAATCTGAAATTTTGATACATCGTTTTTATCATCGGTACGAGTCTGCCTGAAAAATGTCAGCTCGCTAGCATGGAAGGAAATCAGATTAAAATCGATTTAAAGTTTTTCGACAAGCAAGAAACCAATCAACCAGACACGAGTTAATATAAAGGATTTTTTAAAAAAATAGTTTTAGTTTTATCGTTCGTATCGCGTTCGGACTATGTATTGTTTAGAGCCCAAAATGCCTTAGAAATTTAAGAAACTTAAACATTAGTGCTGTCATAGCAAAGATATAATATATATTAAAGCATGTAATAAATAAAAATCGAATGTTCTCAAGAGAAAATTAGAATTCGCTGCGAAATAATATAGGAATACAGGTGCCAAAACTGCAGGATTACCATTTAATTAATTATCATTTAATCTTTAACTTTAGACTTAAAATCCAATTTCACAGTGAAAGCCAATGATTTCTAATAGAGTCTAGTATAACCAATAATGCATTTCATAATTTATATATAGACATTTTTATAATATAATGAAGACTATGTACTTACATAAATCTTTATTTGCACAGCAGACCAACAATGACTACTTTGAAAAAATAATCGTTACCAGTAAACATCTCGTGTGTCTATATTGTGTGGGGTCTCTTAAGCACAGCACGGTTTTTACAAATGAGGAATAAGGTTAGTTCAATTAAAATGCTGAAGTTTGGGTGAGTGTGTAACACAGGACTACAAACGCTGTCTAATTTTCCTTTATTAAGTAATTATTTTTTTTTAAAAAAGTAACATTGTTGACGTCAAATTATCTTGACCCCCCCCTCCCCTTCCTTGTCAACAATTGTCAAAAATTTTCAGACCCCTCGCTATTTTTTTACATAATTTATGGACAGCCCCCTATGTATATCTGAGAATTGTATTGTATTATCTTTGTTTTTGTATCGCCATTATTTTCAAAAATGAGTTGGTATTATTAATGAAATTATCGATATAAAATATTATTTTTTTAACCAGAATTCTTTTACTATATCACGGTAACTTATCCTAAACAGGTGTGATAAAAAAATCAAGGTGTGGCAATCTCTTCCTGCGAGCTATAACCAATAAAATACATAGATCAAAGGTCGAGACCTTTCACTAACCAGATGTTCCCTTTTACATAGTAAATCAATATTTATAGGCGTCGCCCACTTTTTCATTCACACCCTGCACAGTAAATGGTTTGTTCACGCCTTGTTAAAGGTGAAGGACAGTACACTACACTGCTCATTCCGTTATGTGGAGAACTAAATCTAGATTTGTTTCTGAGACGTAAGTTCTGGACTTGTGCTAAACAACTCGAAGTATGCAAACTATTTCATTATAAGACATGTAACATAATGGTGTGATGTTAGGATATGAAGTTTGGATACTATATTAGAGATTATTGGGGATTTTTAGACGGCGCATACTTTTATCGCAGTATTTTTGTAAAAATGAAAAAACATAAAAACAAGAAATAGAACAAATAAATTAGAAGAAAGAGATTATGAACAAATCCAAATTATGCCAACACAATAGTGTAAATATATTGTGTTATTTTATTCATCTCTTTTCAGTAGCGATGTCTGCAAAAATATGCTGCAGGTTCTCCTTGCCTAGATTTCTCTACGTCATCGCTGCTATGGCGATCTTTGTTTTTTTCGTTGTTCACCGTTATCGGCATGTAAAAAATTTAGGTAGATTGCAAGGATACACAGCATTGAATGTAGTCCTTGAGGCGAATAAAACTCGACCACACCGTCTCGGAGGCCAACGCTTTCTGGACCAAATGTGCACTGGACATTGGTTACCTAGAAACTATACAGAACAGGAAATTGAGGAGCTACAGGTTTTTATAGATCGTGTCAGGACACACTTCGGTCTACCACATACCTTACAGCGTCAGGATAACAATTGCGGTAAGGGATAACTAATCACTGCTGTAAGCAGAAACTTCATAGTTTTTCATTTACAATATGATATTCCAAAAGTCTAATATACATATAAAGTCGTTTTTAATAAATACCAATAGATTAAATATATAATCTTTTTGTCTAAAAAAAAATCAATGCTAATAGAATGAAGAGAAAATTTAAAGCTATTATTACATAACTTGTTTTTTTCTTTATCATTTTTTTTTCCTTACGAGTTCACACTAACACAGAATTTATCAACACATAGTAAAAGTAGTAAAGTGCCTTTTTCAGACCATGATGGTCTATGGGGGCAGTGAAGTAACGTTCACGGGTTTCTTAGTCACAGCATACGACGGAATGTTTGGCTAGCACAATGCACAGCCGCCTTTACTTTCCCCAAGCGATGTGAGGTAACCATTCGAAACTTGGTGAAGTAGGGGACCATGCAATACTTTACCGAAACTCGAACCCGTGTCTCTCATTACGACAGCCGAATGCACTACCACCCGACCACCGTGCTTCATTTTGATCGAACATCTTTAAGTCTTTACATCATCTGGAATCTAGAGGAAAGTCGAAACAGTAAAAATTAGTGTGCGATATTAATTAGAGTGTATAGCATTAATTTTAAATCATTAGTTTTATGTTTAAGACAATTCAATCGTTAGTAGATAACATAGCGTTCATTTAAATTTTTACTTACTAAAATCGTAAAGATTTATCATTTAAAAATTATTACCAAATTACCAAATTCTTATCAATATAATTTGTTTCACTCAGGAAATCTGACTTTTGTGGGTCTTGGCTGGTTCAGGTCATTGTGCAATCCTCAAGGCTCGACACCCTGCTGCATGAACGGCGTCTGTGTCAATAAATCTGTCCAAGAATGTCACTGTCCTGACTGTTATGATATGAGACAACAAATACACGCGGAACTGGCCACTTGGGAACCAAACGATTCCAACGTCAATGTAAGTGGACAAAGGAAAATAATGATTAATTTTATACGAAGCTCGTAGTTTCTACGAAAGGTAGATTTGTTTATTATTTTGTTCCAATTACGTCGTGGCATAGCTTATGGTTTTTATTTCCCTTTACTTCAAAAAAACAACAACAACCAAAAACCAGATGTCTGAGACTTAGTATACATGCCAATGAGAAATCTTAAGACAAAGAAAGTGTTGAGTCCATTACTTTTAATATGTCAACTTTATCAAATATCCTTTAATTAGACTAAACCATTTCTGTTTCGGCATATTTTAAAACTTTTTCTTTCTTCCTTAATTTTACGATGTTCTAATTTCATGAATATCCATTATTTCGCGATTTAAATTTTTGTTATGTCTATTGTGTTATTTTTATCAGAAAATGTGAAGTCTGTGACACATGTCTTGTACGCACGTGTACAACATAACATTTATTTTTATCATAAAATGTGTAGTCTGTGACACATGGCTTGTACGCACGTATACAACATGACATTTATTTTTATCAGAAAATGTTTAGTCTGTGACACATGTCTTGTACGCACGTGTACAACACAAGATTTATTTATAACTCGGAGAATGCTGGAAAGTCTTGAAATATAGAAAGAGTGTCTTAACATTTCTGCAATGAGAATTTTTACTTACTGCTAAATAGTTTGATTTTTTTTTGAATATCCCATCCCCCTTTTTATAACGCACTTAATTTCTTTAGCACGCTGCCTGCATAGTTTAATTTTAACTACAATATGTAAGTCATTTTATTTCAATTTCTAGATGACGCCGTTCACAAATCAGAATGAGGTGTGCCGGGTCCTACAGAACAAGACAGTCTACTTCATCGGTGACTCCTTCATGCGTCAGCTGTACACATCTCTACTTGCCATGTTACGGGATGGCATGCCTCGTCACGTTATCAGGGATAGCGCACCACTGGGTCTGTGCATTGTTTCTGTTTTACTCTGTAGAATTACGTTTACACACAAACACTTCATAAATTTAAATATTTTAAGGAATAATGATTACAAAAAGTAATATATATTCCTACGAAAATGTGAATACATTTTTTTATACAGATGCCTATTACATCAAATAAATATATACGTACAGTGATACCTAGAGATACGAGTTTAATTCGTTCCGTAACCTTAGGGGCCGTCCATTAATGACGTCACGCACCTAGGGGGAGGGGGAAACACTATTGTGATGATGCGTACGAGGGGGAGTGAGGGGGTTGAAGAAATGTGACGTCACATCAAAAGGGTAAATTAAAATAAAACTTCAACTGAAATGTTTGGTCACTTACAATTTATTTAATGATTTTTAAATATTTCTTTTTAAAAATCAGTACTTCTCAAAGTACCGGTCGGTAGGCACACAGACGCCAGTTGGCGTAAGTTATCAAGAAATGAACATTAAATATAATTATAATCCTTAAGTTTGAGAACTCATGAGAGTGTATGAAATTGTTACCCTGCTTCGTTTGATGTTGACATCAAAGCATTTGTGATGTCACCGCCGCTCCGTTTGGTTCTCTCACGGCAGTAGTCGACGAACTTTTTTGCCCCTTACCCCAAAATATACAAGTTTCTGTGTGCGTTACCCCCCCCCCAGACTCAAGGTCGTGCTCACATGCTTCTGGGATTTGGGGAGCGTCGTTAGCACCCCCCCCAGAAAATGCAACTGGTGAGTTTTACAAGCATGACAAGTGTCTAAAAATGATCTGAATAGGATTATGTAAAGATATTTTAAGTTAAAACGACACGGAATATCATTTTTTTGGGGGGGATCTATTTGATACAATTATAAACGTTTTAATTTTGATATAATTGTTCTATTGGTTTTTGGTCAATCGCCAAGAGTTCCCTTTTTACCCCAAATGAGATAATTTACCGCTGTTCACAGACCCCCTCGGTTAAACCGCCCGATATCGGTAGCCATGTATTTTTCATTAGTTTATAAATTCCACAAGAGAATGCAACAATTTAAACACGCCTCCTCGTCCACACAACAACAACGACAACAACAACAAAAAAAACAACAAAAAAAAACAAACTCGTGAGCTTCGGAGTAAAAAGTTATGATAATATTGGATATTTAATTAATGTCATAGTATTTTCCAGTCTTCAACTTGCAGTATTCTTGTATTTTGCGACGCACAAGATGACACCCTACTTTCCTGCACAAATGTGGGGTTCGTACAGTACTCGCCATATTCCTCTTCCAGCGCATACCAAATAATTTTTAGAAAACATGAGATTTGATATCAATGTGGTAATTTTAGATCAAATGCCTTTGATGTGCATATACATAGCAGGAAAACTGTCATTATAAGATCTAAATCAATTTTAGGAATCGTCTTGTATCTATATATTCTTGGTTTATCAACAAGGAAATGGTCCTTGTAATATCAATAGTCACATAGTCTGTTCCTTACTGGGATACAGCGCTATATAAATTATCAATTTATTTATTATTATTATTATTATCACTATTCGTGAGCTTTTCTCTTCACTGGTCTTTGCCTTTTTCGTTGGATTAAAATTAAAAAAAAACTGTCCAAGGAGGTTTGTTTCCTCCTACCTTTCAGAATGCTGTGGAAATGAATTAGGCAAGTGTCATTAAATAGCTCCGATGCACGATCAGTTGCAAGATTTTAGTGGTGTTTCTTTCTATGAACTGTGAAACTCTCTCCCTCATTCCCAAGATCTCTTTTATCTCATTGTAGAGATAACCACCTCCACCTCTGGCTCAACCTCCTCCACCTCTGGCTCAACCTCCTCCACCTCTGGCTCTTCCCCAAAACCAATTTCTTGCAGAACCCCCGAATGCTGCTGTGAATGTAACTCTTGTAATTCATCGGTCGTTAGTTCCTGAGAGTGCTCGTATCTCAAATTTCGCTGGTATTTCAAAACAAAACTTCGCTTGCTCGACAGCTCGTATCTCAAATTTCGCTGGTATTTCAAAACAAAACTTCGCTTGCTCGACAGCTCGTATCTCAAATTTCGCTGGTATTTCAAAACAAAACTTCGCTTGCTCGACAGCTCGTATCTCAAATTTCGCTGGTATTTCAAAACAAAACTTCGCTTGCTCGACAGCTCGTATCTCAAATTACTCGTATGTCAGGCACTTGTATCTCAAGGTATCTCTGTATTTTGAAAATTTTACCATAAAATATTTTCTTTAAATATCATGTATCCAAATTTTAACACAGCTGCCTTCAATGAATGTGACCAGTATTACCGCTTCTTGTCTAAGTGCAGAGCTTTCGTAATCTTAGATACACTGGAATGCAATCAAACTGTAAGCCATGTTTATAGTCAACTTTTAATGTTTCAATGTAGGACACAATAATTATCTGTATATAACAAGGGTCTGTAACAGTTACGATAAGATAATATACATGAAACCCTAAGTACTTTTAGGTGGTCACTTTCTCTCTACCTATTTTGACGAAGTTGTTAAATATTTTTGTGCCAACTTTCATGCTGATTTTTAATGAATTCGAACCAATGGTGTAATGCTTACCTATTGACCTAACTTCGATAATACCAAACTTTTATTTTACTTCTTAATTTCTGAAAGGCAGCCCTTTTTATCCATATTACCTGAAATTTTCTTAACACATTCGACGCCAGGCTGCTCTGAGCATGAAAATACTTTTCAAGGTCAAGGACTGGGTAAAACTTCTCCCGTCGGTGGAAGAGCTGAAAGGAAAGGTCAACTCCTGGCTTATTGTTGGTCTGGGATTTCACGAGTTTAACAACATGGCGATTGTTCACCGAGGTGTGAGTATCACAGGGAGATAAACGTAGGCAAGGAATGTGATTGTGTAGGGAGATAAACGTAGGCAAGGAATGGGATTGTGGAGGGAGATAAACGTAGGCAAGGAATGGGATTGTGCAGGAAGATAAACTTAGACCAGGAAGAGGATTGTGCAGGGAGATAAACGTTAGGCCAGGAATAGGATTGTGCATTGAGATAAACGTAGACCAGGAATAGGATTGTGCATTGAGATAAACGTAGGCCAGGAATAGGATTGTGCAGGGAGATACAGGTAGGCCAGGAATAGGATTGTGCATTGAGATAAACGTAGGCCAGGAATAGGATTGTGCAGGGAGATAAACGTAGGCCAGGAATAGGATTGTGCAGGGGGATAAACATAGGCAAGGATTAGGATTGTGCTTTGGAAAAGTCGATAATTTCAACAACAAAAAATAAAAATGATATCAGTTATAATAAAGCCAATTCTGAAGACATCTGTATTGTTAATTTTAAACAAAGAATTATGTGTAACAAGTGATAACAATAGTACTAAATAAGTTTGAATTATGTCAAACCTATTCGTTAAAAAAATGTTTATTTACTTTCATATAACTGCGTCTGTTATGTTATGCAAGTATTTTTTCCGTTAATTTTTTCCTATGTGTTTATGTGTTGGTTATGTAATTTTTTTAAGGAATCGTATTTCTTTAAAAACATGCAACTTGGTTATTTTGTGGTAGTTAAGATTTTCAAATTTTTTTGGTCATAAGTAATCACTGTTGTAAAAAAAAGAAACCTGAGACATACGCCATGATTAAAGAATACATTTATTAAAACTTTAGAACATAACATGTACAGTGTTAGCATGCTGAACATTATTACAGCACAAGCTCTTAATGAAATGTTTACGCTCGAAAAATATTCCTGAATAGTAATTCTTGCATAGCTGAATTTATATGCATGTCAGTTCAAGTTGACGCGTAATTTGATTCTGTGATTTTATTTAATACATTTAAATGAGTTATTTTTTCTTTGCTCTCAGCTCATTGATCCATTGTTGACAACACTTCAAAATTCCACGTGGCCAAAATTAATTTGGATGGCACAGCACGCCCCAGGATTGCTAAAATCACCATTTGAGAAAAGACAACAGACTCAAGCACTGCTGGATTATAACGAGAAGCTGAAATCTATTCTTGGTCCAAGGGGAATTCCCATTATGAACTTTTTCCAACTCACCACTGGGGTCTTTAGTTTTGACGGTGCTCATTATGGGAAGGGGGTAAATGATGTTAAAGCAAATATTCTCCTTAATTATTTGCAAGAAAATGTTACATGATATTAAAAAAAATATTTTTGTATAGTCTTATGAAAATTTTCAGTTCATTACGAGTTTTAGAATATTAATTCGCATTGACACATAATGAAATAAATATTACTAGACGCCCCGTGGCGTAGCATACGCCACAAACTTACTCATAGATAGTGCAAAGAAAAAAAAAGGGGAAGGGGAGAACGGACACAAACGGAAGCATAAACAAATAGGAACAACGCGAGTGAACGTTGGGGGATCACCGAAGCATTTGTGGGAAGTATTTCGGACATCGCCACAATTTCTGCTTTGTCCTCATGTACTCCCGAAGTATTCATGTACTGAGCGTATTGTTGAGGAGACTGTATGACTACGTTTCCGTCACTGAGAACAACGGAGAGCTCGTCGCTGAAGTTATCCCAATGTTGAGAAACCAATATTACAGCCATGAAGCCAAGTTGGAGAGCAACATTTTCGTCCATGAACTTTTCCCAGAAATATGGGACCAATAGAAACAGACAGTTACCTGGTGAAGGAATTGGTATAACATTGAACGAAACTTTTTTCCGTGACATGCGAAGCGGTGTAAATGTTCGCTAAGAAAAAAAAGGGGGGGGGGAACGGGTATAAGCGTTTTTATTAAATTAAAAAAAAACAACAACAAATGCTGCCGCTTGGGCTTGAACCTAAGACCTTCCGCATGTCAGGTGGATGTAATAACCAATACACTACGAAATATATGCACTCTGTGAAGGAACAAAGAAAATGAATTTAAAAACATTGCTGGTCTCAAGACATGCCCGACCCCTTGAATACCTTCGCATGCCCACTGTTAACTGTGATTAGTTGACCCCAGCGTGGGTCATTTTTTATGCTTACTTGCACATCCCCGTTTAGGTGCGTGCGTGGTGTCCCGCATGGTTGGGCGACGTAGAGAATTATATATATATAGATATCTAGTTATATACAATTGTATTTTAATTATCATAATTAGATGATAAAACATTGCGTTACACATTATTTCTGAAAGAAATGACTTATCACGATCTCATGCGCATGTCATTACAATAACAATATACCAAAGAAATGACTTATCACGATCTCATGCGCATGTCATTACAATAACAATATACCAAAGAAATGACTTATCACGATCTCATGCGCATGTCATTACAATAACAATATACCAACGAAATGACTTATCACGATCTCATGCGCATGTCATTACAATAACAATATACCAAAGAAATGACTTATCACGATCTCAAGCGCATGTCATTACAATAACAATATACCAAAGAAATGACTTATCACGATCTCATGCGCATGTCATTACAATAACAATATACCAAAGACAAGTTTATAAAATAAACTGCCGCAGTTAACCCTTAGCTATGTAGGTAAAGAGGGGTAGAAAACAATGCTTGAAAACATCTTTCAATATTCTAGTGGATTGTGATTATAGGGAGACCTTCGTCTAGATTCAGTTGCTTCAAACAGTTTTTATGACCTACAGTTTTCACGTATGTGTGTGCGTGTGTATGTGTATGAATTCAGTTGCTTCAAACATTTGTTATGACATACAGTGTTCACGTATGTGTGTGTGTGTATGTGTATGAATTCAGTTGCTTCAAACAGTTTTTATGACCTACAGTTTTCACGTATGTGTGCGTGTGTGTTTTAATTCATTTGATTCAAACATTTTTTATGACATATAGTGTTCACGTATGTGTGTGTGTGTGTCTATTATATGTTGGAGTGTTTACTTCTTTATGACCTTGTCAATGTTTTTATTAAGGCCGCATCTGACCGACGCCGTGATGAAGTTAAAAATTACCACGCTGCAAATTATGTAAGATACTGGGGGGGGGGAAGCATGCTGTGCAACTTTGCACACCAGATTTTCTACTTTGCATTCTAGCCAACAAAGCTTAGAGTAACCATTGCACGTAATATGTCAACCTACTAACCAGAGCCTTCTGTGAGTTGTGTGACGCAATACCATTAGGTTGTAATTTCAATTTAGACCACAATTAGCATTTATTGATAACGCACTGTTTATTTGTACCTGATACTTTTGGGAATTTTTCATTACGTACATACATTGAAATATGTACATGTTTTTTTAAGATAAATTTTGGTACATAATTTAATTCTTATTAGTTTTTGAATATTTTAGAGTAAAACTCCCCATCATTAATTAATTGTCCAGAATGTTAAAAAAATATGTAATCTTTTGGATTTTCCCCAAGAGCAACGATAAATAATAATAATAATAATAAATTGATAATTTATATAGCTCTGTATACCAGCAAGGACCGGGCTCACAGCGCTTTACATGGAGATCATATCATACATACAGTAGAAGTCCGATAATCCGGCACGTTCGGGACCGGCTCGGTGCCGGACTATCAAAAATTCCGGTCTATCGGGCGGTGCCCCTTCTTTTTAGTGTAGGCTTTGCCGTAAAACAAATGTACTTTGTTTTTTTAACTACATATATACCTAAATCGTAATTATAAGAACAATTAGGTTAATAATTAAAATACAAATACAGTATGTAATTATTATTGCTGCAAATACAACAAGGTTTATTTTACATTTCATATAATGTATGTACACGTACTATAAAACATATTTCACTTATATTTAAAAAAGTCACGAATGACTTTGTTTTCTTGACTTTGGGTGTTAATTATAAAATTTATTTCTAATGATTTGGAAATCAATAATTTCTGAAGCACTGTATCTAGTACTAGCCTCAGTAAAAGAGAAAAACGTATTTAGTGATTCTGCAGCTTCAGTCAAGCTGATTTTTTCCTTTTCTTCCGTTTCGGCATCTGAGTCACTTTCTTTACGATTTTGAGTAGGCTGAGGGTTTACAGAGCGCTTCCGGGTGATCCCGAACTACCCCGAAAACTTCCGAATAGCTCTCGAGCGTTTTTTCTTTGCTTGAAAGACACACTTTTGGAGAACTTTTTTTTTAAAAACAATTTTCCGGAGCGATGCCGGACTATCGGGCTTTCCGGACTGTTGGATGCCGGACTAATAGACTTGTACTGTATAATAATTAAATAACTATTCATACCATAATAACAACATAAAGGACGGTATATTACACATAAGCTACGTTAATCATTAAAGGGCATGTTTTTTCATGAATTTTGTAAATACATTTTGAAATGATGCGTCTTAAGTGCAGTCTTGAAGGACTTAGTAGTTGGAATACTACGGATGTGCTATGGTAGAGAATTCCATTGTTTGGCCGCACAAAAAGAGAATAAGTTTTCGCCAAAAGTTTTAGTTCGTGTCTTAGGAACACAGAATACGTGTGTCTGCAGAAGAGCGTAGCTGACGACCGGGTGAGTAGACCGACAGAAGTTCAGTAAGATAAGAAGGGGATGAGTCAGAAAAGAAGTTGTGACAGAGAACAGCCACTTTGTAATTAATTTGGGCTTGTATAGGCATCAATTGAAGCGATTAAAGTAGCGGAGTAAGATGGTCATATTTTTTTGCCTTAAGAACTAAAATACAAAATCCACAAAGAAATTGTGTGATGAAAACAATATATTTGATTTTTTTATAAAACTAATACGTCAGTGACTGTTTTGGCTAATAAGTACAGCAAGCAGAAAGAAGGTAATTACATAAGTAATCAAATTAAAGTTATATTCTAAGGACATACTTTATCATAAAATAGTAATGTAAAATATTTTTAAAAACTTAAAAAAAACAACTTTTTGACTATAAATACTTTATATAGGAGACATAACTAAAAGAGTGTTCATTATAATATGCAGCGCAAACCAATCCAAAAATACAAAATTATAGTTATATCTCGTAAATCATGTTTAATATAATGCGCACCGATCGAAAATATATTTTTAAAAAGTAACGTCAATATAATAGGGGACGCGGTGGTCGAGTGGCATCCAGACACAATCTTCTACGCAATCTTCTGTGCACGCTGCGTCTATTGCCACAGGGACACAGTGTCACGGTTTAATTTAAAAGAAAGCCTCAGTGTTAAAATTAAATTTAAAAAACACAACATTTAAAGTAAATTGTTATGTTTATTTCTTAGAATATGTATGGCATTTGTGCTACATGTGCATAAATGCGATCAATCAAATTAAATAAAGATACCTTTTTCACTATTACAATAAAACTTATTCTATTTTTTTCTAGGGTATTTAAAGTACCGACTACATACTTGGACAATGATGGCGAACATGTTTGGGGTTGCGTGCACGAAATTCAAAACAAAACCAATTTATTTTGATAGCAAAGTGTTATATTTTGCGAAAATATAAAATAGTGTTTAGGCTTGGCTGTTTTGATAAAGTAAGTAATACTTTAGTCACGTGCCAACTGTTGAGGTTCTGCGTGCCGACTGTGGCACGCGTGCCATAGGTTCGCCATCACTGTACTAGGATGTCAAGCAGACTTTTGAAAGCACGTAAATATGTATGTGAGTAGGCATATAAACCTATGTAATATCTGTTCATTTGCAATTACAATCATGGACTATGGGGCAGTGCAAATTTAAACACTACATTATTTAATATCCATAATAAGAAATTCCGATCTCTATCATTCTTTTCTACATTTACGATATTTTGATCTTCTAAAAATGACAGCACTTAACCCAAATGATAGATGTCAACATAAAGATGCCCTATTTATTAAGTGAGGATTGTGTAAAAGAAGAATAAAGGAATATTTGAATTTGACATTATTTCACAGGTTTTGAAACCATACATTTTGCGCTTTTTGGTGTCAGTGTCGTTTATCAATATGTGAGGATGATTTCTGAAACACATCGATAATGTGTATAGTATAACGTGTATAGCATGTCATCGAAGTGAAAATTATGGTCCATGTTAACCATGGCGTATAGCATAAAAACATCTACTGTCAGCATTATTTACACCACTTGCGGTCAACATTATAACATTACCACAGGTCAGCATTATAACACTACTTAAGATCAGCATTTATAACACCACCTACTGTCAGTATTATAACACCACCTACGGTAAGCATTATAACACCACAAACAGTCAGTATTATGAAAACCACCTAAAGTCAGTATTATAAAACCACCTAAAGTCAGTATTATAAAACCACCCAAAGACTTGCTACGGTCTGTATTATAACTCCATCTACTGTCAGTATTATAACACAATCTATGGTCAGCATTATAACACCACCTACTGTCAACACTATAACACCATCAGCACAAATAGTTTTTAAATGTGGTCAATTCTGGTAAGAACTAGAATATCTTGATTTTCAAATTGCATAAAGTTGCGTTATTTACATGCATAGTGAACCAATTCTTGTATATTAAAGTTCGTTTTATGCAAATTTTCTATCAGTGGCTGATGAAATTCAATAACATAATGTGCGTTTTAGGGTTGTATGTTTAAATAACTATTCGATAAAAGATGTGAAGACATGACTTCAGAGAAAATATTGCCCCGTAAACAATGCTGGCACCAGTAATTTATAACGCCTTAAGGGCAAGTGTTTTGAATAGCGTCTAAAGATATTTAGCTATTGGTCACTTTTCATCCTATATAATAAAAGGCAGTTGTCTGTGTATCCTAGATAGCGATTGGTCCCTTAAATTCCAAACAGACTCCTACAGCCAATCACTAGCGTAGAAAAATTAAATCTCATTTACATATTGAGCAAAAAATACGCGGACGTTCAAAACGAGTCATTTTTGTGCAGTATTTTTGTCATCATTCAGTACTGTGTTCCCATCTTGAAGTGTCACTCCTGCTAATCACTACTGTTACTCGTAGACAACATGCCACCGAAACGACGGCGGAACGTCCTTGGACGGGCTATGTTTCTGGTTTATTAATAAACCTTAACATTGAATTTTCTCCAATCTGCGAGCTAGACTCTAACTTGGAGCACGCACTTTTGTTTGGCAGATTGTATTTATGACAAAAGTACGCGTGTTATGATATTTTTGTATTGTATAAGATGGGAAATAACTCCAACCAGAGTGATAGTTGTCGAGATGCGCATTTGTGCAAAACATTTGTCAATGTTTAGTAATCGTGGAGAAATAAGTCGTCCTACCAATTGATTTGAAGAAACGGCTGCAAGTTCACAATGAAAAAGCAGTTAACATGGTATAAGGAATGTTTTGATTATTACAACCTGTAATTGAATGTTCGAGACCATATTTGTTAAGATAATAAAACTTTTATCATGACCTAGCTACGGGTCGTCTCCATCACCACGTAATATTCTGTACAGACCAAGGCTATCTTACAGTTGTATTGTCGGAAACCTGACTAATTCAATAAAACGGTGTCTAATACACCGTGTGGTACTGAATGTATGCGTTCGTTTTTAGACGTTTAAAAAAAAACTAGACACAGTGAAAATAATTTTTAAAAGTTATTCTGCCTTTATAGGACCACGGTATGTATTATTACGTATATGTCATTAATATTTTCTATTCAAGTGAACGTAATCGTCTGTTAAAAAAAATATTATTTTTTTAAAAATCAAAACAATTGTCTGTCGGCCTTTTTAGGGTTACAGACGACCAGTCTTAAATAAACTTCATGTCATGTTCTGACAGATTCCATGCGTGGAGTATAGGCCCGTAATCTACGTTGCCTTTCAAAAATTTGGGGGAAAAAAGATATAAAGAAACGTATTTTCAATCAGATTTTATATAATCACATCATTTATCGAGACCATTGCTAGTGGGTTAGCATTTCTAGTGGTATTACACTGTTTAATCTTTACTGAATTCAATTTAGCTGGTATAACAATCAAATAAATAAATTTACAGCTTCGCCTCAAATACATGATTTATTTTTGTTAATTTTATTTCATAACATTCATTCAGAAAATCAGAATGTCACAACAATGTTTGGCTTTCATGCTGACCGTATTTTGTCTGATGATATCATTACAAGCGTCACGACTGGGTAAGAAATATTAAAATAATACTTTTTTCTGTTGTGTTAGAAAAACTAAGAAAAATTATACATTAAAAAAAAACTTCTTACAAATGTTATGTATACTTTTGAAGTTAATGAATTGGACTTAAACAATAATTTGAACCTTTTTATTTGGGAACTTGTATATAAGGAGACGTTTATAAATGAATACATTCAGCGTTACTTTCAGCGTTTGTCTAATAAAGAATACTTTTAAAGAAAACACTGAGGGGAATTTAAATGAAATGACCGAACAAATGGAAGTACTTTGAGAACAGAAACAAAACCATTGCTAAACTTCAAGAGATCTGTAAAAGTTAATTAAAAAAGCGATAGTGATGTTGTAGGAAACAATAACAGCTAAATTTAGTTGGAATTTTAAAAATAATCTTTACATTGCTTTAGCCCATGCAACGATTGGCAAAGCTGCATATGGACTGCATGAGGTTGCACCCTTTTTTAAACACAGAAAAGGAAAAGTGAGTTCGTACCAGACCTCTGAACTTATGTCTATTCAATCACACATGCACATACATACGACTCTTTCTCACCATACATACAGATCAACAGCGTATAGGATCCGAAAGCATCTACAGGAGTTTTATTAACAGATATTGTTAATTTTTTAACGCAATTTCCCATGGGAAAAATTGCGTTTATATATTTGAAATGTCTGTAGAGCTTGCACATTTAACTCCTCCTGAACCATACCAGATAGAGGGTTCGGGTCTTTTGCAAATATGCTAAGGAGGTCCCAAGGATGTTCAACGACCAAAAACATATCGAAAAGGTATATTCATGGAAAATCCAAGAAAACCCGAAAAATTATCAGTATTTTGTCAAATTTCTCACCAACCTTAACATCTATTGGGTTGAAACAAACGCAAAACAATAGCTAATATTATTTAGAACAATGTTGGAGAAGGATTTTTTGAAAAAATCTGATCTCGTTTGACTCCCGTAATTTTAGCAGCAATTTTTTAAAGCAATTGTTTAGCTTAGTTTCAAAATTATTTATTTGAAATGACTTTTAATGTATTCTTGAATGATAGTTAATAGGGTTTTCCCGATTTGTGAATGCTTATGATTGTTGCGTGGTGCGCATTATATTGACACATTCTTGGTGTGATATAGTTTGAGGGGATATGACGTCATATTGTGCTTAGTTTCAGAATTACTTATTTGAATCGAGTTTTAATGTAATCTAGAATGATTTCCCTTGGATAAAAAAATCGGAAACTCCTTGTTGGAAAGTTCGTTTAAATACTCATTCTAGTTATTGTTACTTGTTTTTACTATTGTTCTGTTTAGCCTATTTTCTTACTTTCTCTCCAAATTTCTCTAGCTATTATTTTCATTCGGCCTTTATATTTTTCGGGCATGTCAATTGCTGAATACCCTACGGTCTTAGTGCCTTCGTCTTCTTTTTCTATGTTTAAATATACCACTATAAGGGTACCACTATTTGATGAGTCTAAAGGTGGATCTTTGGTGAGTTCATATTTGAAAATTAACACACAATGTACTGAAACTAATACACAATGTACTGAAACTTAACACACATTGTACTGAAACTTAACACACATTGTAGTGAAACTTAACCCACATTGTACTGAAACTTTACACACATTGTACTGAAACTTAAACCACATTGTACTCATGGGTGTAGGGAAGGGGGGCATTTGTCCCCCCCCCCTTTACATTTTAGAAAAATGTCATAAAAATGTCATAAAATTGTTTCAATAAAACTGAACTAAATTTCCTGAAAGTTTATGACATTGAAGACAGTTTTACATTTATCAAACATAAAAAAAGAATTATATCTGCAAGTATAACTGAATACATTATTGATTGTTCTAAATATTCTATTTGTTTAACAATTTCTGTCACATATTCAGCAAAAATCCGCAAGCTTTTATATTTATGTGTCCATCTAGTTTTACATAGCAAAGGATCATTTGGAATAAGTTTTTTTTGCTGATTACTTTCTCGGAAAAAACCCTATAATTGATTTAATTGTTCCTATTTTGTTTCATACAACATTCACGGTATTTAAATCGTTCACAACAAGATTTAGTTTATGTGAACTGCAATGTACAAATGCTTCTTTTGGGTATTTTTTCGAATTATTGCTGGACTCCTTCTTCTTTACCTGCCATTGTGGAAACATCCATCGTATCCTTGACCAACAAGCTTTGTCATATCTAATCCAAATTCTAATGAATTAGTAATGATGGTGTTGGCTAAACCTTCAGCTGTTCTATTGACAATTGGAATAAATCCCAGGAATCTTCTGTGACCATCATTTTCCCATTTTGTTCTTTGACAAATCTAACACCAAGTGACATCTGCAAAATACCTGAAATGTTATTTGTCTCGTCGGCAAGCATAGAAAATGCAAGTGAATTATTTGCTTCACGAACAATTTCTTCATACAAGAGCGACCAACAAATTTCGATTTTAGTGTTTTGCGTAGTTGCCAAGATATACTCAGCGGTGACTCGTAAAAACGACGGCCCCAACATAACGGCCCCAGACAAATTGTTAACATTTTTTTAGCAAATACATTTAATTTTCTTTTGCATTTTAAGCTTTTGTCAATTTTTTCACCTTTAACAAAAGTGATAAAATTGTAAAATTATTCATTGTGATGTTATTATATTGTTTCTTGTCAACAAAAACCATGATTTGTACCATTTCGCGTAAAGGCTATTATTATATTCACTCTTATGGTGTCATTATTATGGCTTATTGTGAGCTAAACCTTAGACTGAATAGGAGAGTAAAAATACGAATATAATATTTGATTGTACGTTTTACTATTAGTCCATCTATTAGTCCAGGGCCGTTTTGTCGGGGCCACTATGTCGGAGCCCAATTGTCGGGGCCGTTTTGTCCGGGGCCGTTTTGTCGGTGAACCATACTCAGCACTACAAAAACCATTTGACAAATGATTATCAAGAACTTCATCCTCAGATTCAACACGAAACTCTTAACAAGTCATACAAATTACCAGACTTTGATTCTTTCCACGAAGTGCTAAATCATGCATGCAAAAAAAATCAAAATCTGATTGTATAATTGTTGCGATTTTCTTGAATGTGTCTTCTAAATGATGAGGCCAATTTCTCATCTATAGAAACTGCTTTGACTTCCAGCAAATAAAATTGCTTGCATCTTCATTAGAGCCTTTGTTGCGTGTGCTTTTCAGGTGGCTACGTGCATCTTCGTTGAAATGTTTATATTTTGTACTTGGTTTGATGACAAATGCCCATTGAACTTATAGAATTAGTTTTTGCAGAAACAACACGCAATATTTGCAAAAGGCACCTATTAACATTTGCCAGTATACAAACCACGGTGAATAGTCTGATAACCATGCATATCTAAAAACTAAAAACTCTTGTTTCCCTCACTGTCAGCTCTAAAATCATACTTCTTATCAGGGGTCCAACAATCAAGAATCAGTTGCAATTTCAACTTATTTGAAAGGTCGTGTGTCCAGACATACCTTCAATATCAAATTTAGGAAATGAATAAGTGTCAGCGACAATCAAATTAGGAACAGTTGCTTCAGTTGTGTCCGGCTGTTGAACGTGTACTGTTGTCCTCAATGCCAATGATAGTCAGATGGTGCAGACGCCCGAAAATCTTCTAATAACAGCATTTGGGAATCCCGCGATGGCTGTACTTTTCGTTTCTGTTTTGTTTTGTTTTGTTTTTGTGCTTGTAAAAAAAATTTCTGATATCCATCCTTGGTAATCCTGCAATTTCTACACATATATTATTTCATAGCAAAATGCATTTTTCTCGGGAGAACTTAAGTTTTTAATTTATTAAATTCATTAATATATGTTGTATTTTAGCAATTACAGCACTAATTTGTAAGTCTTATTAATTTCTAAGGCTTTTTTCGGCCATTATGCTATAATTAACATGAATTTAATTAAAAATTGAACATGTATGTCATTGTCAGTTAAATTTTTTTTAAAAGTGTGTTTTTTTGCCCCTCCCCCCCCCCTGGAAAAATCCTAGCGACACCCATGATTGTACTGAAACTAATTCACGGTGCATTGCAAAATTAATATCCTTTCACACATTCTAATGAATTTCAAAAAATTAGATTCAAATTATAATTCGAAATATTTAACTTTTGAGTTCAATTTATTTCTGAATTAATTTTGATAAGTATTTCTTCTATTTTCATAACAATTTTATTTAACGGTGTATGTAAGACTAATCGTATAATTAAGACATGTTACTTCCAACATAAATTCGTTGTTTATATTTCACGCTCTCGATTATTATGCGATGGCATTGCTCTCTTCTATTGATGCGAATGTCTTGAGCTAAAACATTCACGCACTGCTGTTTTACATTGACTGCCTGTATATAAGAACATAAGTTTACACCTATAATTGTAAGAATTCTATAGTCGTTATTGGGTCTTCCCAAACGAGAAAACTCTATACTTTAAAGGTGTTTGTAGATGTTAATCATGTGCCCGAATTTCTTTTCACCAGATCAGTGCCTGGAATCTCAACCAGTTAAAGGCAAGCCTTGCTCTTATCGTAGGACTTGCTCATTTACCAAGCAAATACTTTCCTTGTAAGGACATGGAAGATTTAGATACAGTAAGTGAAAGAAACGGATACGCTTTTTCTTTTTTTTTATGGTCTCACAAAATATATTTTCTTAAATTGAAAAAAAAATATGTTTTAGAGCATTTTTTAATAATTCGTAACTAACAATTTATTGTGATATTTATCAGGAGTATGTAGAGAAAAAAGAATACATTTCTAATGTAACTACAACATACCCATTTTCATTCATATGTACTTTGCTACCCTGCCTGTAATGTTATTAAACGGTACAACATGCTGTGACGTAAAACAAACAACTATTTCTCACACAGCTAAAAAATAAAATATATACTTAACTAAATGTTTTGGGTAGATTAAAGTACGAATTCGAGGAAAATCTGTGATCTCTTGAGGAAAAAAAAACCTCGCAGAATATTTTTATGAAAGTTCCTAAAATAAAATATTTAGAATATAAGAAAGAAGAGATAGTATTTGTAAATGTGTTATGATTTTTTTTTAGAATGTTAGCAATACAATAAGGGGCGTGGTGGTCGAGTGGCACCGCTCTCGGCTTGCTTATCGAGAGTTATGTGTTCTACTCTTGGTGAAGACAGTGTCTTGTTACCGAGGCTAAAGTATTCGACTCTCGGTGAAGACAAGGTCTTTTTACTGAGACTACCTAAGGGTTCGACTCTCGGTAAAGACAAGGTCTTGTTACCGATGCTAAAGGGCATCCCTGAGTCCACCCAGCTACGAACGGGTAACTGACATTATTTGTGGAAGCAAAGGCGTCTGGACTTTGTGTTGGCAACACAATACCATGGTATAAAAACTTGTGAACGCTGTTTCACTTCCCCATAGGCCAGCATGGTCTGAAAGGGAAACTTAACTTTAATTTTTAAAACATGCAATGACCATTTAAAAAAAAAGTATTCTTTCTTTGTAATTTTTGGTGTTTTGATTTAGTATTTTCTTTTATTGTGCGTTTAAATTCTTTGTTTAAGTTGTAACAAAGTGTATCATTATTATTGGCCATTAAGAATTTTTTTTAATATTAAAGGTAAAGCAACTTTTAATAAAATCAAATAATTTAGCCAATGAACAAAGAAAACATGATGGCCAGAAAAAAACGTAATAAAAACTCTAATGAGTATTGAAACGTTATTTCCAACAAATAATTTCCGATTTTTTAATTTAAGGGTGATCATTTTAGAGTCACACCAAGAATGTGTCAATATAATGCGCACCGCGCAACAGTCTAACATTAGCATTCAAAAAGCGGGAAAACACCATCTTTCTAGATTACATTAATTTATCAAATCAACAATTCTAAAACTAAACGAAGTAATTGCTCTTAACAAATTGCTGCCAAAATTAAGGGAGTCGAATCAAAAGAGATTATTAAAAAAATTCCTTCTCCAACATTGTTCTACATATTATTAGCTAACTTTTGGCTTTTGTTTTAACCCGATAGATGTTATGAATGGCGAGAAATTGACAAAATACTGATATTTTTCGTTTTTTTTCTCCAGGAAATCCAGTAAAACTTTTTGGTAATTCTTTTAGCCCGAGCACATCCTTGGGACCTCCTTAACATATTTTAGCCCATGCACATCCTTGAGATCTCCTTAACTTATTCTCAAAAGACCCGAACCATATGGTTTTGTTCAGGAGGAGTTGCTGTTCAAAGCTCGAAAATACAGGCGTGGCATTTCAAATATATAAAAGCAATCCCGAAAGGAAATTGCGTTAAAAATGTATTTTAAAAAAAATCCACGTCAAGATAATCAAAACAAAGGAGTGCATTAGCCAGAAGTCCAAAATAAAAGTAGCACTAACAAAATTTAGTTTGCTATTGTTTTTATTACCAGTTAAATTTCTGTATGTCATTTAAATAATTCAAAAGCCCAGGTCACTCATTCCGTAACGCTTCGGGACATAGTACAACAGCCCATAGCAGTTACAAAAGAAGGTATGATTTTGGTCTCGAGATTAACAGAGCGTGCTGTGGTGTTATTCGCCCTAAAATATTATATGACGTCAATTACACAAACAATTATAAAATACTTTATGTACATTTCAGGAAGTTTATTAGTTTCGTATTTATCAAACAATGATAAGTTACTTGAGCTTTTGAAAAAAGTGGTCGCCGTAGGCGCCTTACAACCCCCATTTGATACAATAGTACAGATTGTTTACTATTGCTCTATAATTCAGTTTTTCTATCGAATGCAATACAAAAACTGTGATCGAAGCACATGAAATTCATTTTTTTTCATTTTAAGAACAACACTTTTCCTTCCACGTGAGCTGTTATTAAATACGATATGGTCTTGTTTCAAACTGCAGCATTACCTCGTATTTAAACATGGGCTGGTATTGAGCTACTTTATGGGCTAGTATTGGGCTACTTTATGGGCTGGTATTAAGCTCCTATATTTGCTGGTATTGGGCTACTTTATGGGCTACCTTATGGGCTGGTATTGAGCTACTTTAGGGGCTGGTTTTAAACTACAACATAGGTTGGTATTAGGCTATTTTATGAGTTGGTATGGGGCTACTTAATGGGCTTGTATTAAATTACAACAAGGGCTAGCATTAAATTACAACATAGGCTTGTATTAAGTTACAACATGGGCTTGCATTAAATTACAACATGGGCTTGTATTAAATTACAACATGGGCTCGTATTAAATTACAACATAGGCTTGTATTAAATTACAACATCGGCTTGTATTAAATTACAACATGGGCTTGCATTAAATTACAACATGGGCTTGCATTAAATTACAACATTGGCTTGTATTAAATTACAACATGGGCTTGTATTAAATTACATCATGGGCTTGCATTAAATTACAACATGGGCTTGTATTAAATTACAACATGGGCTTGTATTAAATTACAAAATCAGCTTGTATTAAATTACAACATGGGCTTGCATTAAATTACAACATGGTCTAGTATTACTTTTTTTTCTCTGTGCTTCAGTATTTTAAAAGAATCACATATGAAGGGCAATTGTACGAGGATAAAAAATATCGTCACTTCGCCTGTGATCTCGTTTACCCTGCCTGTTGGGACAAACAGATTTGTAAACAACACTGTAACGGTAAGCAATACTGTAAAGGTAAGCAATACTGTAAAGGTAAAGGATACTGTAAAGGTAAGCAATACTGTAAAGGTAAGCGATATTCGTCTATTTGTTATCGCACGTTAGGTAGAAAAAAGAAATTAAATGATTCTCTATAGAACAAAAACTAGTACTAAATTAAAACCAAATTTGTACAATTATATTGCTTGATAATAATTAGGAAGCTTTTCAGTTTCGTGCAGTTAGTTGAGCCCAAGGGCACTGATAGAACTCAATAGTTACCAGTGGCGTCGCTGGGGGAGGGGGCGGACGGTGGGCCGCCATGGGTGACACCATAACGGGGGTAGACACCAAAACCTAAAATTATACTGTGTACGATTTTATGTCAAAAAAAAGGACGACACATTTTTTTCCACCTGTAAAAAAGTTACGAAATCCAATGAAATAAGCTTAACGCAGACACTTATTTATACAAAAATATCAGTTAACAGGCGATGATAAAACAGTCCCACCAAACTACAATAAAACAAATTAAGGGGGAAAAAAGAAAAGAAATGGCCGTAAAATTTATTTTAAAAAAGGGGGCAGGACATAAAAGAGGCGGTGTCTTTTGTTTTGGCTATGTGGAGTTCAGGAAAAGACGTTGCAACACTGCAGAACCAGCTGCAGGAATATCTGAATCGAATCGAAGACTACGCCAACCGATGGCGCCTAGTAGTAAATACGGAGAAAACGGGAAACTCCATTTTTACAAATGGACGGAATGCTCTGAAGCATGAGGTAGTGCTAAACAGCTAAACTGTCCCTAGTGAAGAAACTGGTTAGCACTAGTTGGGGTGCGGACGTAAGACTACTGAGAGCTCTCTATCTCGTTAGTGTGAGGGGTGCCATTGACTACAGCCTCCCGGTCCAGGGTTTTGCGAGCCGTACGGCTCTAGAGGGACTGGATCGAATACAAAACCAAGATCTACGTTTTATATTCGGGGCGTTGCGTACGACATCCACAGCCGCTGTAGATATTATGTCAAACGTGAAACCCCTGGCGATAAGGCGAGAAAAAGCAATCATGACCACGGTAGAGCGATACCGTAGGTTGGAGCATGACGAACCCTGCTTCCAACTACAAGACCGATGGGTAAATAGGACCAGACTGAAAAGACCATCCTTCATGGATCCGGTTCACGAACTAGAAGACTCAGTCCCCATACCCAAGCACAGGGAACGAATTCAACTGGTCCCTGCTCGAAGACCACATAAAAGCTTTGACTTGCCTGAACTAAGTTTGACACTGGCAAATACAGCGGTGAAGAAAACCAGTCGAGCACCAGCGAGACGAGACTCTGAAGACAATCGAAGCTTATGGCGACAGAGTGGTAAAAATTTTCACGGACGGCTCACGTTTCAAGGATGGGCGAAGTGGATACGGAGTACTGATTCAATACCCCTAACCTTGACCTGACAGTATTGAACTATCAGGGCCGTGCGGATACGCATACAGTAGTCACGACTCCGAACTGTAAGCGATCTGCAAGGGTTTGAAGGAAGTGCGCCGACGTCTAGCAAGGAGAAATGTTTTCCCGACCGTCGTAGTCTTCACCGACTCACGGTTTTCGCTCGAGACCGTGGGTCGATCCTCTATGGAGACGAAAACGGTCAGTGTCATTTTGGAAACAGTAAGAGAAATCCTAGCACGAAGCGGAAAAGTAGTCCTTCAGTATATCAGTGGGCACAGTGGCGAGCCTCATTCAGACAGGGTCCATAAGTTAGCGAGGGATAGGTCAGCTCAGCCCCAACCCGACCGCCCGATGACACAGCTGGGGGTCAGATCGTGGCTTAAAATCCATTTCCGAGAGAAATGGCTTCAGCGCTGGGAATCTGGAAGCACGGTCAGAAAAGTATTCCAGTACATGCCGTGACCGAACAAAAGCGACTCCTGGTGGGAAATTGGACGTAACAATCAGACGCTCATTACCAGAATTAGAACTGGACATTGTCCCATACCAAGCTACTTGTTCAACACTAGAAGGGAACTGGCCTGTCGGCTGTGTGGCCACCCGGAGGAGACGGTGGCCCTCGTACTCGAAGAGTGCCCCGAACTGTGCGGGGATTTGGAAGGAGAAGTCACGTTACCTGCAGAGGAGTACCTCTATGGCGATGCCCGCTTGATGAGGCTCGCATGCGATAAAATGAACCGGGTCCTAAGAGCCTAACGGCTCGACCCAAAAGAGAATATACATTCACGAGTAAGCCGGGGAGATAACTGCCACCTGACTACTTCCTCCACAACAGTTGACGGACGGACGTTGGGGGTTCAAACATTTTTCTAAAAAAAATAAATAAATGGTTATTGTTTATTGTTTTGTTTTTTTAGAGAAAATAATGTATTTAATTTGTTTGAGTTATTATTTTGTTTATTTATATACATTAAACTGCGTACAAACATGAATATCTGTGTTAATGTAATGTACTCTAATAAGAAACATAATTTGTTTGAGTATAGGTACATTTTTTGTTTTATCCTTTAACAATAAATTATTTTTTTAAAAACATTTCTGACTTGTCGATCTCGTATGTAACGATTTTCACTGATAGATCGCTTGATGCGTACCTTCGGCAGCCGAAGTAAAGTTGATTTTGAACTACGCTATCAGAACCGCAACTTCAGCAACGAATTTTTAACGTTGAGTTTTCGAGTTACAGAAATTGCGTAATAGGCGCAGATTAATTAATCAAGGACAATGTTGACACTGAGAGAAAAAAAAGGGGGGGGCAGCCATCCCAGCGAGGAGGTTTGACATGAAAGGGAGGCGGTGTCTGATGTTGCATATGAAAGGAAGCCAACTTTCTTTGACATACAGACGACATTGAGAAAGCATGACCCCCATTTGACTACCTTCACAGTTGGATGGGGGGGGTAAGATTTTTATTTTTAAAAACAGTCACAGCATGCAGCAAAGGGGCGCGGATTAATCGGGCTTCCCACATCCACACCATTTACTTGTCTAGGTCATTTTTGGTCTCAAAATACACGTTTACGTGGCTATACGGAACACGTGTACTGAAATGTCACCCCAGCATTATAACCTGAACGCCTTGGAAAATTCGCCTAAGGTAGGTTTGAAGCCTAAAATCTTCCAGCTAAGGAGATATAAAATACATTAGTCTTATGGAATTTAGCCGGGACCTAACAATTAATTCGAGATAGAGAGGTTTTCGATTTAGGGAAGTCCGACTGCATAATCTGTTATATTCAAGCATTTTGTCTACAATTCATGATTCCACATTTTGTCTACAATTCATGATTCCACATTTTGTCTACAATTCATGATTCCACATTTTGTCTACAATTCATGATTCCACATTTTGTCTACAATTCATGATTCCACATTTTGTCTACAATTCATGATTCCACATTTTGTCTACAATTCATGATTCCACATTTTGTCTACAATTCATGATTCCACATTTTGTCTACAATTCATGATTCCACATTTTGTCTACAATTCATGATTCCACATTTTGTCTACAACTCATGATTCCACATTTTGTCTACAATTCATGATTCCACATTTTGTCTACAATTCATGATTCCACATTTTGTCTACAATTCATGATTCCACATTTTGTCTACAATTCATGATTCCACATTCTTGGAGCAGTACGTTAATCCTTTATTTAATTATGTTAAAAAGGAAAAAAAGTGAGAATTTACTTGAATTATTTTTTAGTCAAAATGCCACACTATATCTTTTCTGACCTAAATAATTCTTTAATAATGATTGACTTCAATTTTTAAAGTTACAAAGGTAAGTCAAATGACACTTACATTTTGGAGACGTTCAAAAGTTTGACGAAATTTTAGAAAATGTAATGTTCTTAAAGTATGACAGACAAGACTTTAACTTTAAAAATGGCATTCAATTAATTAATAAACTTTTTTTAGTTTAAGGAATGTGTGACATTCGCTCCCCCCCCCTTAGAATAACGCTGTTCTAAGTAAATTTTTTTGACAAACATGAGTTAATACCACTGGGATATTGTACATGTTTCAATCTTTCATAGAACAAATTGTGAAAGGTGTATCGTGAGACAATTTGGTAGGTAGTACAAAATAACAATGTTCTAACTCAATATTCGTTTATCAAACATCAAATTTTCAAACGCGAATGTCTCGGTTAAAAAAAAAGGTCAATTAGAGTGTTATTATTATATTGGGGCGAATTTCGGGAACATTTTCCTTCTTTAAATGATATATGTTGTCACTTGTCATTAAAGAGCGCACTATGGAAGAGAATGAAAGAAAATTAAAATACACAAACAAACTTTGTAATGAAAACAATTGATTTGAGCTTTATTATTAAACTAATACAAAGCTCAACGTTATTGTTTCCATTAAGGTTGGTCCACACCTCACACATTGCTCGTGAGCACTTGTGAGATGTGGACCGACCTTTATACAATTTGTTTGTGTATCTTTTTATTTTATTTAAAAGCTTTATGGCAGTCCTTTTCTATACGATTAAAGCGCGACGACATATTGGCGCAAACATAAGAACGCCATACCTCGTTGGTAGTACATCTCGAAACGTTAGCAAATATTTTAACAATCTTCATCTGCGCTCTTTTAGTGTGTGCTATTTTACGGTTCCCGTCACGAAATTAATTAATAAGTTGCACTAAGCCGCGGCGTCACTTGGGGGATTTTAAGGGTTCGGACCTCAACGGATGACACCATCATAAGGGGTAAAACCAAAACGTAAAATTCTGTATTTTCCCGTTATTTTGGACTGGAAGAGTTCTACATGTTAAGTCGTGAGCAATGTCTCCTTTAAGATGTGCGGCTGCGCAGATATTTTAACAACGACGCGCAGCAGTTAAGAATACCACGCAGCAAAATTAATAAAATATTGCAAACAAAATGAATGTTGTACAAACTTACACACCCGTTTATTTTTTTATTTTTTACACAGACCAACTATCCATTGAGAGAACTTTGGTGGTGAGGGGTGATACCATGAGCAACCACCCTGGGTGACACCAACCCTAGTGACGCCTCTGAAAGTTACTACTTTTAAACTCCACTTTGTTATTTGTTATGGGGTTTAGAAGTGCAATCTATATATATAATTCTTTACATCGCCCAAACATGCGGGACACCAAGCAGGCACGCCGACTCTCTAACCCTCCTCCCGCCCCCTTCACCAAAGCGAGTATGTATGTGTAAACGAGCTTGACGAATGACCCTCGCTGGGGTCGACAAATGTCTTGAGACCAACAATGGTCCTTGCGTTCACTTGCATTGTTCCTTCACAGAATAACGTGAGATTCACAGAGTACTGATTATAACGCCTGCCTTATAAGGGGAAGGTCCTGGGTTCAAGCCCCAGCGAAAACATTGGTTTTTTTTTAAATTTATAAAAATGTCTGTTTGTTCCCGTTCTTTTACCCTTTTATTGCCAACATGGCTGACCCTCCCTAGGTCGGCCAATCACATTTTGTGGTTAGCAAGCTAATATGTTAAACGGTGGTGGGCAGGTAGATAACCACAGTGCGAATGTCTCGAAACCAAAAATAAGTCGGCAGTCCCCCCCCCTCCAAACCGACGTTCACTTGCGTTGTTTTGATTTCTTCGTGCCGTAGTTTGTGTCCGTTCTTTGTCCATTTTCTTTGCACTCTCCATGAGCAAGTCTGCGACGCATGCTACGCCGCGTGGCGTCTAGTTTTAAATAATAACCTTTATCAATCAGTCTACAATTCTCCAATGATGACATACACAAGATGTTATTTAAAGGACAATTTATTAAGAATATTAATACAATTGTTCACACAATGTTCAAAATGATACGTTAGTTGCACTTCATCGACATGTCTTTAATCTTGTTATATTTTTAAAATGTCATTTTAAGTAGAAATTGACTATGAAATGAACCTAAAATAACTTTTCATTCCAATAGTACTTTACATGAGTCTCACATTCATGGTAAAATCTAATATATAAAACTCAGTTGGTGTTTGTATGTTTGTATGTTTGACTTTTCGACTTTCTGTTAGACACCACCGGAGAAACCAAATGACGGGCGGGGACCAAATTTGGCAGGACGGTTCCTTTTACCCTGAAGGTGGTTTTAAGTTAGTTTTTGTAATTGTCCCTTTTGCCCGAATGCCGTAAATTAAATAATCAGAAAATGCAGAGACGAAGAATAAAAAATTTAACCTCATTTCTGTATTGAACAAATTTACGCAGACGTTAAAATGCCGTTCAAAGCGAGTTACTTTTGGTGACGTTTTTTTTCCCCAATACTTTATTTTCAGCGGTGCGCATTTTCGTGTACGCTTCGTAATTTTAGCTGTGTAGTACAAAGAATTGTCATTTTTCTTTACTGTTACTTTCTATATATTAGATAGACACGTAAACATATTTAATTACAACTGCCACACGATGCAATAGATTTAATTGTTTACACGTTTAAATTTAATTGCGAATTTGTTTTAATTATTTTCGGTTCCATAACTCGACATTTAATTAAAAAAACTATTTTATGTAATAATTGTGTGAGTATTTTTTTCAAGGCTTCATTTTTAGCAGTGCGCGTTCTAAAATCTTTTATCGCCTAAGTAGTGTGCGCACATTTTCGTGTACGCATCTTAAATTTAAATGTGTCCTATTAATATAACATTTATATTTTGTTTGTCTTTTACATAAGCTATTGTTTTTTAAATAACCTATACACTTATACTATTTAAACTTAGGCTAACGGACCTATTAACATAAGTAGATTAAACTAAATAAAGTGATCCTGAAAACGCTTAATTATTTTGTATTTGCGTGCACCCGTCAAAAATGACGGAAGTTTTCAGCTGAAATCTATTTATGTTTTTAAAAATGCATTTTTTTAGGGCGCCAGCGGCGCCGACTTTTTTCAAAAGCCCAACTAACTTGTCCTTGTTTGATAAATACGAAATATTATTATTAAACTTTTTGAACTGTACACAAAGTATTTTATTTATAGGGGTTGCAGGGCGCCTGCGGCGCCCCCCTTTCTTTTTTAATTTTATCATTAACCACCATCTAATTCTCTTTTTACAATGTTCCCCTTTCCAAAAATAAAATATCAGCGAAAACAATGACGTCATATAATAATTTTTTAAAGCGCATATTTAATTTGCACACCTTTTGATGCATTGGTGCAGTAATTTGGTTTTCCCTGCTTTCTAAAATTAGTAGCGTCAGGACTGACTGACAGACACTACTGACTTGCGTGACAATTGCAAATTATATTGTTTTATTGCTAATTGAATATGTTATGTTCATTCCTTTGATGATGGATTAACATAGGCCATTTTTAAAATCAATTATTGTCATGGTTTACACATGTGTTTTTAACATAAAATTAATTTTTTTAAATATTTTTTTTTATAATTAGGAATATAGCCTGACTTTATTTATCTTTATTATCTTTATCTCATAGACGCTGTTGCAAATATTGTATTAATTACAATTTGTGTTACGATGCAGTGTCGTAAATATATAAGAGCTTTTTTAGTGACGACAGTGGCAGAGATCTTTTGGAAAAATGTCAACAAAGCAGTGGCCTTTTTTTAATGGATACAAACAAACAAACATAAAAATGAGCTTTATATATTACATATGCGTTTAAATTATTTTATTTCAATTATTTTCACGATGCATTGTATTAATATTTTACATGCAATGAATAAAATTGAGATTTTAAAAAATATTGAATTCATAACTCGACATTTAATTAAAAACGATAGATGTAGCGAGTTTATTTTATGTTGAAAGTGATGGTCTATGTCAAATAAACTTACACTTTAAAACAGTTTACTTAAGCTTTATATACACTTTACATTATAAACTTTCGCTAACGAACGTATTTAATAACAAAACTTGACTAAATTTAATGAAGTGATCCTGAATACGCTTAATTAATATGAATTGCAAATTGAATATGTTTTTATGTTCATTCCTTTGTATTCAGAATAGCATAGGCCATTTCTAAAATTGCCTTTTAATCATTTTTAAGATGCACTTATTAACAGACGGTTGAATCTTTTTTTTTCATTTTTATTTTATTTTTCACATATTAAATCTGGTGTGTGTGTGTGCATGGAATACAATTTACAAAATATGATGCCTTATCCGAAAATAGGGAACAAAAAAAAAGATTCTATTTTTGAAATTATACACATTGCTTATAAACCGTAAAAATAAATCGTAAAATATAGAGACATTAAAAATGTTAAATATTATTTCCCCGTTAAAATAATTATGAATACGTCAAAAGGAGGAGTTCTTTTGGTCCAGTACATTTACTTTATAACAAGACTTTATTTTATGCGGCCAGCTTTCTATATTGTCTAAATATGGTGTGCACTTTTTTTAAATATCATTTTAATACGACCGGTTTTTTAAAGTATTTTAGAAAGTACATTTATAAATTTGTTTATTCGCGCTATGAGTCACTTAGCTTTTGCATTTTAAACGGGATAGTGCCACATGTTCTTTATCTCAGAGACGTGGTTACAAATATTATATAACTTACAATCGTTATACGATGCAGTTTCGTAATTATATATTAAATATTTGAGTGACGTGGGTGGTAGAACTCTTTCGGAAAACCTATAAGTTATGTTAATTTTGTACAAGTGGGAATGAAATTGTAAATTTAGTTATTATGGTCGGCAAGAATCATTATTTAATAAATCATATCTTTTAAATAGTAAGGTTATGTTAAAAGGCACTGCATTAAGTGAAAACAGCTCACGCGGTAAAATTGCATATCTCTGTTTCTCATCAGATGTTAACTAAATAGATGAATCTTAAATTTAACTTGGCAAATAAAAATTGTAATAACCAGCAACTAATACTTGGATAAAGGGTCAGCACACTCCCGCTACAAAGTGCGGGTATTTTTCTAGTATGATATAAGTGTTGGACTTAACTTTGTTCACTGTTTAAGGATTATATTCATATATCTATCATCAAGTAATTCATATATATATATATATATATATATATATATATATATATATATATTTATATATATATTTATATATATATTTATATCTCTATATATATAAGACGCATTTGTTGTCTGTCCGTCGTCTGTCTGTTCCCTTATAACTCAAGATCCAGACAACCAAATAACGTGAAATTTGGTACACGTACACAAAATTATACCGGAAAGGTTATTAAACAGGTTTCGTTCCATATATATAAGATACTGGGGGCTGGGGGCCCAAAATGTAGTTTTTCCCTATATGAGCTATATAAAATAAAAATTATTGAAAATTAAGACGTAAAATATTAAACATTTTGGTGTCGAGATTAACAAGATGGCGTTTATTGCCATAAAATAATGTGATGTGACGTCATAGTTTGAGTTCATATTAATTTGTAAATAGGAAACAAAGTGAAAAGAGCAGTTATTATTTTAATTTATATTTTTAATTGTTAATATACCGCTGTGGGTGTGCGTTTAAGTATTTGTCTGCACATGTGTGAATCAGTGAGTGTGTGTGTTTTTTGTTGTGAACTAAATGTTATGAAATGGTTTATTTTTATGTCTGTTAATGTTGCGCCTCTAACAAGATTACGTATATATTTTTATAAAATTTGTTTGCAAATTACATATTTTTTTACTTTACACTGTTTCTTTTTTGTATATTCTATATGTATTTTATCCAGTCGTCCGATCAAGCTTTTTCCTTTCATCGGCGAGGGTAGGAGTCAATAATATCGTCCATCCCTGGGTGGCATAAACACTGTAGCTAAGCAACTGTGTTTATACTTTTTGCATAACTTAAACGAAACCAGCAGGGCACATTTTAAGCTCAAACATTGCGTTTCGAAATGTTTCTTTGAAACAAATAAACCCCATACAACAGAAAAATGAATTATATAAATTATCACTTACTGGGGGCGGGGCCAAAATGTATTTTTTTTCCTTATATTTAAAACTGACTCAAAACTAATTCTCCAACCTCCCGTGAGGGTAGAAGCATGAAACTTTTGGGAACTTGCCAAATACACTATTATGACGATAATTGGTGAAAAATAATGTAAACATTTCCACTCATGGGTGGCCGTGTGCCCCAAAACCGGTTTTTCCTTATATGGGCTATATAAAACTGAATCAACACCAATTCCTCATATTCCCGAGTAGGTAGAAGCATGAAAATTTGGAAAGTCGTTGAGTACCCTCCCGCAATGGTAACAGTCGAAAAAAGTATAAAGTTATCACTAACTGGGTAGGGGGGTGGGCGGGGGCCCAAACGTAGTTTTTTCTTAAATGAGCTATATAAATCAGGCTCATCATTAAATCTCATATTTCCTGTGTAGGTAGAAGCATGAAACTTTGTGAAGTTGTTATATACCCTCCCAAAATGGTAACTGGCGAAACATTAATAAAAATTATCACTCACTGGGTGGTCAGAGGCCTGAATGTAGTTTTTTTCATATATCAAACTGACTCATCAATAATTCTCCAAATTACCATGTAAGTAGAAGAATGAAACTTTTGGAAGATTTCGAGTACCCTCGCGCGATGGTAACATGCGAAAAAAATATATAAAATTATTACTCACTAGGGGGCCTTGGGCCAAAATGTAGGTATTTTCCTAATATGAGCTATATAAAACAGACTAATCATTAAATATCCAACTTCCCGTGTAAATAGGAGCATGAAACTTTGGGAAGTTGTTGAGTACTCTCCCGCAATGATAACATACGAAAAAAAATTATAAAAAATCCAGGCAGATCAGGTCCGCCACAGAGTTCCCAGAGCAGCTGAAACAGCTGAGCAAAGAAACTCCAGGCATGTGCTGTTCCAGTGGTAAAGTCAAACTTCCCCCAATTCTAAAGCCACCAGAACCATTGTGCATTCTGTTGAATGGTGAAACTGCACAATCAAAGGACTTTGTGAAACTTATTAGACTATTCAATAATATGTTTGCCGTGACTTCCTTCAAGTCTAATGTTGTCGTGAATAACGGGTGGACACCAACATTCAAGGTCCAAGGCCAAGTGTACCACCATGCTGGACCTCTTCATCCAGTCAATGCTGTAGACAGCAAATATCTCCAGATTTACTTCTTGGGAGAAGATGAGCAAGTGCAAAGACGACTGGATTTGCTTGACAGTCCTGTTGACAGAAACATTGTCCTCAAACTGCAAAGAATGCTGCATCAGCATAACAGCTATGTGAGGTCATTTAAAATGGCTGCTGAGATTATGGATAACACTCAAGTGGACTACAAAATCAAAATTTCCGGCAAAGCCCATTAAAGGAACACAAAGGCAGATTCAATGCACCATCTGTTAGTGAAGTGGCATCATGATTGCTGGAGAGCTAGGTGATCGTAGAGACATTGTGCTGCATTCAAGAAGTTGCTCACAAATGCCACTTCAAAGGATTCAAGACACTCACAGGTCATATGATCCACTTCAGTATCCTCTGCTATTTGTTAGAGGAGAAGATGGCTATGATTTGAACATAAAAGATGTAAACAAGGCCACAAGCAATGACTACTATGCATATCGCATGATGCAAAGAGTCAACGAATTTAATACACTCCTCAGATGCCTGCGCCTTTTCCAGCAATACATAGTGGATATGTATGCTAAGGTTGAGAATGAGAGATTGCGTTTCATCAGACTCAACCAAACAAAACTTAGAGCTGAGGACTATGGTGTACTATTAGAGGCAGTAAGGAATGACAACAATGTGACTTCTGAAAATCTTGGCAAATTAGTGGTGCTGCCTTCATCCTTCAGTGGAGGGCCCCGTTACATGCATGAATATGCACAGGATGGAATGACCTATGTACGTCATAGAAACACAAGCATCAAGTAGATTTGCAATTATGTTACCAAGGGAAGTGATGCAGCCATGTTTACTGTTGCAAATGAAATGCCGAACAGGCTTGATGGGGTTACCAATTAATTATCAACAAGGACGATACATTAGTAGCAGTGAGGCAGTGTGGCGCCTGCTTAACTTTCCCATCCATCAAAGGTATCCAACAGTTGTTCACTTGGCAGTACATCTTGAAGGAGGCCAAGGAGTATACTATAAACCAGGACAGCCAACAGCACATTTGACAGACACTCCAACAAAGACTACATTAACAGCGTTTTTTGATCTCTGCAAAACAGATCCTCTTGCAAAAACATTGCTGTATTCTGAAGTGCCTAGACATTTTCGCTGGGATGCCAGTCAAAAGGTCTGGCAAATCCGAAAAAAGGTATACCTCTTGCAGACTTCCCGGGATATGTGACAGACAATGCCTTGGGAAGAGTGTACACTGTGCATCCTCACAACAGAGAAGCATTTCACATGCGCCTCCTGCTGCACCATATTCGGGGACCTATTTCATTTGAAGATCTCAAAACTGTTATTGTGAAAGATGAGGATGGTGACATCCTTGAAATTAAGCCATGCAGCACATACACTGTTAAATGTACCATTTTATAGCATGCAAGTAAACAGTTAGTTGTGTACGCTTCTACAGAAAACCTTATTTTAAACCCGGGCGAAGCCGGGTACTTGCCCCTAGTATTTCTATATATCATCAAGTAATTCAGTAAGTGTCACTTTAAAATAACTACTGTCTATGCGTTATTTTATAGAGGAAATATCTATAAATTAAGAATTAGAAAAATTATATACATTGTTCCGACACAATTAAGACAACTTTCACTCATTGGTGATTCCCTTTGCAAAAGTGCCTTAAGCTGAAACTGTCAATTATTAAATAGGGCTCAATTTAGTAATGTGTCAGCAAAGGAAAAAAATGTCAATACATGTCTTCTCTGCAAATTTTATTATAAAAACTGATATCAGAACTGTATTAGGTTTTGAACTACATTACAACAAGTGCACACACTTTTTGCCTGACCAGAAATGAAATTTCTATATTTGTTTTTTTTTACTCTCAGGTTTTTTAGCAAAGCGGAATCAAAGATGAACAAGAGTCTTATCAAATACATTTAAACTTCATTTTTAAAAAAAGTGTAATCCTGCAAAGGACACATCATTTAAATGAAGGAAACTAGTTTTTTACAAGTTAAACTTTATCATTAAGAAACCAATATATTGTATTTTTTCCATAACACAACATTTTTACTACTTTCGTTTTTTTTTCTCTCACAATTCTCTTTTTTTTATATGTTGCCAGCTGGTATTTCTAAATGGGGAAACAAGATCTATTTCCTCAAGTTTGTTTGCGATTTGCTTGCTACAACAGATTGTAACATTAGATATTATGGTTAGTGGCAACTCCACGTAACAGGTCAATTTTTAATTGTTCCAAATATTTGAACACCCAATGTTTTAGTATTTAATTCAGATTTATGAAGCTAACTGGTATTAGACTCAGTTACTAAAGCTTACTGGTATTAGACTCAATTACTAAAGCTTACTGGTATTACACTCAGTTTACTGAAGCTAATTGGTATTACACTCAGTTCACTGAAGCTAACTAGTATTAGACTCATTTAACAGAAGAAATCTGGTATTAGACTCAGTTTACTGAAGCTGACTGGGATTAGACTCAGTTTACTGAAGCTGACTGGGATTAAACTCAGTTTACTGAAGCTGACTGTAATTGGACTCAGTTTACTGAAGATACCTGGTATCAGACGTATGTTACTGAAGCAAAATGGTTATTTAATTCACAGTAACTGTTATTAACTGTTGTTAAACGTTTTGTTTTTATACAAAGCTGAACGATTTTTAAAAAATATACATTGTGTACTGATTTTATTAGAATAAGTTTGACGGTTTACGCAAAGGCTTTTTAGAATAGACACTTTAAAAATGTATAGAGTTATTAAATAGTTAAGAAAATGTGAGATAAGCAGCTACGGTATTGTAAGTCCCCATATACTTAGTGGTCGCATGTCTAGCTGTCAACCCAAGACGCAATTTATGGACGGCATCAGTTTAGAGTTACATGGAGAAATCCAGCTTAGAGTTATGGGGTGAAAACCTGTACTTCCTGGGATACAAACGTGTTTTTCCTGGGATTCTAACCTGTAATTAATGGGAAGCTAACTTGTAATTCTTGGGATGCTAATTTGCAGTTTTTTGAATGTTAACGTGTAGTTTTTGGGATGCTAACTTGTAGTCCTTTGGATGCTAACTTGTAATGCTTTGGATGCTAACTGTTAATACTTTGGATGATAAATTGTACTTCCTGGGACGCTAACTTGCAATTCGTGGGATGCTAACTTGCAGTTCTTGGGATGCTAACTTGTAATTCTTTGGATGCTAACTTTGATTTATGGATTGCCAAACAAATGGAGTTGTGAAGTTTAACTTCAGTTCTGAAATATTAACTTGGAATTCATTCTTGGCTAACGTGGATTTTTTTGGTTTAAAACTTTAAGCCTGTCTGTATAGAGTTAATGGTGTACACACTGGGAGTTCTGTGGCGACTATGTAGAGTTATCAGATGGTGTCTGCATAGAGTTTATTGGATGCACCTCAGGATGTTTGGGTGCAACGTTTGATTTCTGGGTGTCAATTTGCGATTTCGGGGTGCCTAATTGGAGTTCTGTAGTGCCTACATGTGGTAATTAGAGGGTGACTGCTTAGAAGTTAGTGGGGTGTAATTAGGAGGTCTAGAGCAAATCTTTGCTGATTTTTAAAAAATATATATATTTTATTTTTAACTGTTACAGCTCTGTATGATATAGTCATACCTTATCAAACATTTTTGTTCTCATAAATTCTTGTATATTTTTTCCCATAATACCTCAATAAACGACTTGGACACGTCCAGGCATGTTTGACATTCCTTATCCTAGTAAGTATTTTTTAATTCAGAAATTTAGTTTATTTTGTGGATGGAGGGCTAATGTCATGTATGACGTTAGTGATTAATTACTAAAGATATTAGGACTTTGGTCAAGTATAACATTGATAATTGAAGACATCCGTTTTATACGATACTAATAATAATAATAATAATCGGCATCCTTCCGTCTCGCGAGACGCTGGTGCATCACCATTGAGTTGGTTTGCATTTCCTCGAATGGCTGTGCAGTCCTATCCTTGAGTGACAGTCTTTACCACAGCTTTTACACACGAGTTCTGTGCTTCCAAATGTTTTGGTCTTTCTCCTAGCTCTTCTGTCTGTAGCCTCCTCCATCGGCTACCATGACGCCTTCTTTGACAACTGTGCGCACATAGATCGGTCTTCTGCCATACACTCCCAGTCACTTGTGTGTATTCTGGCTGCTCTCATGTCCCTTTGCCAGACATGATTAAATCGCAACGTGGGCGACCTGTCTTCCTTTTTTCCGATGCCAGTTCTCCATACAGGAGGTCCTTGGGGATGCGACCAGGGTTCATTCTTTTAACATGTCCTAGCATTCGTAAGCGTCTTTCACTAAGGATTGAGAACATGCTTTGGTTATTGGAATGCATTAGGGTCTCAGTATTAGGCACTTTGTCTTGCCATTTAATGCCAAGGATGCAACGCAGGCATTTCAAGTGGAAGCTATTAAGCTTGTGCTCTTTTGATGTATAAGTGATCCATGTCTCGCTCCCATATAGCAGTGTCCTAATGACGCAGGCTCTATAGACACATAGTTTGGTTTTCTCTATAGAAAATTCCAAAAGTGCAGAAATTATCACAGACCACGCAAGACAGCTAAAGTGGTGGGTTGAGCATTATCTGGAAATATTTTCAACAGTTAACACAGTCTCCAGCACCGCTCTAGATGACATCCCCAATATGCCACTCATGGAAGAACTTGATATCATACCCACACAGGAAGAGAGCAGCAGAGCAATTGAAAGCCTAGCTTGTGGAAAATCCCCTGGGAATGATGTAATACCATCAGAAGCTCTAAAGAGTGGCAAGACAGCTTCATTCCAACCATTGCACGAGCTTCTGTCCCTCTGCTGGGAACAGGGCTACATAACCCTAGACCTAAACGATGCAAATATAGTGACACAATATAAAAACAAGAGCGATAGAAGTGACTGCAATAACTATCGCGGCATCTCAGTATTCCTTAGTATTGTAGGAAAGACCTTCGCCCGTGTCATAATAACACGTTTACAGAGTCTAGCATCCCGTGTCTATCCAGAATCTCAGTGCGGTTTCCGGGCTGGTCGGTCTACCATAGACATGGTGTTCTCCATACTACAGCTCTAGGAAAAATGCAGAGAGCAACAGATGCCACAATACATTGCCTTTGTTGACCTTACGAAAGCATTTGATTTCGCCAGTCACAATGGGCTATTCCAAATCCTGGTAAAAATCGGCTTTCCCCAAATCCTACTTGCCATCATCAGACGTTTCCATGAAAATTTGCAGGGCACAGTGCAGTTCGATGGAGTTACGTCAGAAGCCTTTCCATTCAGTAGCGGCGTTATACAAGGTTGTGTACTTGCACCATTACTAATCGCAATATTTTCTCTGTACTGCTTCGGTAGCAGTGATGGAATCTGGTTACACAACAGAGCTGATGAAGGACTTTTCAACACTGCCCGCCTCCGAGCCAAGACCAAAACAACATATGTCCTAATTCCTGAGCTACTCTTTGCGGATGATGCGGCATTAACAGCACACACAGAAACTGGTTTGCAACAACTCTTGTCAAGCTTCTCCAATGCCTGCAAATAATTTGGTCTGCTTGAAAAAGACAAACATCATGGCCCAATACACAAAACCTCATCCTACTATCAAGATCGACAATGAATACTTTGAGGTTGAGTACAGCTTCACCTATTTGGGTTCCAAGGTCTCCAATACACTGTCTATTGAAGAGGAAATAAGCAGTAAAATTGGCAAGGCAGCTGCTACAATGGCTAAACTAAATAAACGGGTCCGGCAAAACACAAAGTTTTATACGATATAGGTTATGTTTGACATTATTGACATGCAAAAATTTTTTAAAAGCATAAATTGTAGGCCCTATTCACAAAGTAAGTACAATAAAAGATTTGATTCAGCGAATACAGTTGCGGAGGTGCGGCTATCGTAAGGAGAGTAATGGGTTCGAGTCTCGTTGAAGTAAGGGTGTTGTCCCTGATGTCGCGTCCTTGTGCATTGGGCTAGCATTACAATCCTATCTTTTTAATAGAAACTTGTGAACACTTTTTAACTTGCCTCATAGGCCAGCTGCTTTGTCTGAACAGAGGTCGTAAATTTTTATACATGTTGTTGTGAAATTGTTAAAATATTTTTTTTAAAATTGTATGACATAATTAGACATAAAATATATATTTGGTGTAATATGTCGTTAGCTAGACTTATATTTTTGTAAACTGAAGTCTTGACGATACATAACTTGATAACTAATATATATTTATTTTTTTGTGTTTGATTTTTTAATAACTTCATTGACATGGGGATTCCATGATAGTTTCTCATTTATTAAGACTCCTAAGTATTTTGCATCTTTAGTTTGGGTCAGTTCTTTTCCATGAATGTAATATTTTGAATTTATTTGTTTCTTTTTCTTTGTTACTCTTAACAGTTGACACTTTTCTGGGTGGAAAGACATACTCCAGTTAGTTTCCCATTTTATCAATTCATCTAAGTCTTTTTGTAAAATTTTGCTGTCTTGTTCTGATTTAATTGTTCTATAGATTATACAATCATCAGCAAATAACCTAACTTTTGTACCTGTTGAGATGTTGTTGGGTAAATCATTTATATAAATTAAAAAGAGTAAGGGACCTAGCACAGTTCCTTGTGGAACTCCTGAGTTAACCTTTATTGGTGCATATTTAGATCCATTAATTATTACAGTTTGCTCCCTGCCCAAAAGGAAGTCTTGGATCCAGTGATGTAAGGAACCTGAGATTCCAAAGTAGTTAAGTTTTTTAAGTAAACTAAGGTGGTGAACTTTGTCAAATGCTTTTGAGAAGTCTAGTAATATTGTATCTATTTGATCATTTTTGTCTAAGCCTTTTGATAGTTCATCTATTAAACCTATTAATTGTGTTTCACATGATCTGTTTTTTCTAAAGACGTGTTGATGTGGGCATAGGGCATTATATTTGTCAAGGTGGTTAACTATTCTACTATATATTATGTGTTCTAGTAATTTACAGGTGATACTAGTAAGTGATACAGGCCTGTAATTACCAGGGTCTGATTTATCCCCTTTCTTAAAGAGTGGAATTACGTTAGCTAATTTCCAATCCTGGGGCACTTTACCCTGGTTTAGAGAGGCTTGAAAGAGAACTACAAGGATTGGGGACAGTTCATTGCTTAGTTCTTTTAATAACCTTGCAGGCAAATCATCTGGGCCAGTAGCTTTGTTTATTTTAAAGTTTTTTTAGGAGTGAATGTATACCTATCTCATCTACAGTTATGTTACCTATTTCCTCCATTTTATTTAAATTTATTAAAACTTCCTTGTCGCCTGAGGCAGAAAAAGATGATGCAAAATATGTGTTAAGGATATTAGCTTTAGTTTCATTATCATTATAGGTTTTATTATTTGAGCCTTTTAGTGTGGCTATTCCTGAAGGTTCCATTTTTTTAGATTTGATAAAGGACCATAAGTTTTTATTGTTATCTTTGGTAATTACATTGTTTATATATTCATTTTGGAGGTTTCGACTAAGTTTTTGTGTCAAGTGTTTAATCTTTAAGTATTTTTTGTGTATCCTATATGAATAGGTAGCTTTATATTTCTTAAATAAGTTCTCTTTTTGTTTGCATAGCTTTTTCAATCTAGAATTGAACCAGCATTTGTTAATTTTATTTGATGTTAGTTTTGTTGGAACATTCTCATCCATTATAGTTTTTAGATTTGTTTTTATATCTTTCCAAATTTCTTCTACTGGGCTATTTGTGTTAAATTTACTTAGGAAAGTTTGTTGGAAGTTAGCCGCTGATTGGTGTAGTTTTATTGAATTACATTTATTCCAAAGATAGATTATTCTTCTAGGTATCTTATTAATTTTAGTTTTTATTGTATTGGTGACCCTAACAATATCATGGTCGGACAGTCCTGGAATTATTTTATAGTCTAACACTAGTCCTGGTCTATTTGTTAGGAATAAATCTAGTGTTTTATTTTTCCTTGTTGCTGTTTTTACTATCTGTTCTAGGTTTATGTTGTTTATAGTGTCTAAAAAGTGTTCATTAATTTCTTTGTTAGTTTGATGGTTATCAATTGTATAATTTTTCCAATTTATATCTGGAAGATTAAAGTCCCCCATAATCCATAGAACTGCATTTTTATTATTCTCTTTTATGAAAGTTAATTGACTACAAAGATTGTTCATGTATTCTAGGTTTGTATTCGGAGGTCTATATATACTGCCTACAATAAGTGGGGATGAGTTTGGTGTAATTATTTTACAATAAATAGACTCTATATTAAAATTTGGCTGTGTAGTAATTTCTTCAGCTATGATATTTGATTTAATTGCAAGTAGCACTCCTCCATAATTGTCTGGTCTGTCTTTCCTAAAAATATTATAATTGGTGTTTAAAATCTCAGAGTTATATATGTTGGGGTTCAACCAAGTTTCAGAACCAGCAATTATGTCTGGTTCTTCTGTTTTTATAAGTAGTTCTAAATCTGGAATTTTATTTTTTAAGCTTTGGAAATTAACTATTAGTGTTTTGAGAATGTTTTGATTATTATTATTATTAGATTTTTTATGGGTAATTTTATGGGTTTGTGTGGTAGGTTTCATTTTATCTAGTGGTTTATTTATAAAAGGATTAGCCAAAACACTGTAAGAGTTTGTGGTGATCAGGTCCTTATAGTTAAATAAATCTGAACTGATTTAACACAAAAATTTAAAAGCCATCACTGTTAGAATGATATTGAGAAGTTGAACTATTAGGATTGAAAGGCTTAAGTACTAAAATAGAGGAGTGCTCTATTTAACATTTGTTTCTCCAATTTGTAGAGAATTGATTAGTGTAATAGTAATAAGACCAAAGAACTAATAAATAAGAATTTTAATAAATCTAAACAATTTGAAAGGAAAACAAGTAATCAATAATACAAAATAATGCATTTCAATTAAACTAAAATAAATGTTTGTTTAAATAGGAGATATAATTAAATAATCTATTGTTGTGAATGTTTTTTGAAAAATTGGTAAGTTTGTAAATCTGTATTTGATTTATACAAGTTATAACTAATAATTAAATCTACACATTGTTTGTTCCTTTCAATGCTACATAAATATATATACATAAATATATATATACACAATGATAATTACATGATTTGAGCACCTATACACAAATGCAGTTTCAAAATTTATTCAAAAATAAAGTTATGGTTTTTAAAGTGTCTTTCATTTAAATTTTGACAATTAATTATAGTGAATAATCTTGTTTCTACATAAAAGAGTAAAAGTGTTTGGGACTTGAAAAAAAATTTAAGAAAGTGAAAGCTAATGAGTGCAATATTTCATAAAAGTATATATATGTTTTCATTTTCAGATTTGGCTTTTAGCAATAAATTTTAACAATCTTCCATTTTCTAAAGTTTAAAAACGAAAAAAAAATTTTTAACTTAATATCCTGCATTTTTTTCAAGTAAAAATAATATGGTTTTTATTTATAAATAACCTGAATACATCTTCTGATTACATCTTAATATCTGCTATGTTTTTATTACATATAATTTATTTATAAGTAAATAAAATAGTTTAAGCCATGTTGCATTAAAATGTAATAAATTGCTACTTTTTATTTAATTATACATTTTTTATTTTATGTTTGATGAAATTTTTGCATTCAGTCCTGTTTATAATACACATCACTCACCTCAAATAAAATTGTAAGTGCATATGGATCATATTGGTCAGATAATTTTGCAATATATGTGTATAGTACAATAACAAATGAATTGAAGTTTTATGGAATAAGTAATTTATAGGACAGTTACATTTTCTTAGTTATATTTGAAGAGAATATGATTAAATTGTTTGTATAATATTTTAAGTGATAGTGATACTTCTAATACTAATAGTAATAGTAGGTTAGCTTTTAATATTTTTTTTTGTATTAATTTTATTTCAAAGTTATTAAATATGGGTCTTTAAAAAAGATGATTCAAAAGTAGCTATAGGTTTTGTTTTTTTATTTGGATTGTTGTTTTTCTTGTACATGCACCAATTACAAACATATTCAACAAAGTTGAAAGTATTGGCCACACATAATGTAATCAGAGGCGTCACTAGGGAGGGTGCGGACCGCACCGGGTGACAGTGGCGTATCTAGGGTCATCTGCGCCCGGGGACATGACACAAATTCTGCGCCCCTTCGCAGACTGACAGATTTATAGAGAATTATTAGTCTGTATTCTAATTCATTAAAATACCAAATGCTTCGAAAATGAACCAAATACACCGCAAAATTTCAAAAATTTTCTAGGGGGCTCAGTGAGCCCCCAGAATTTGTCAGTCCGGGAAGGGGCACAAAATTTGTGTCACGTCCCCGGGCGCAGATGACCCTAGCTACGCCACTGGTCATTGCATCAGCATTGTTATGTTATTGTGACCGACAGTCGGCTAGAGGTATGTTAACATATACCAGTTTCTCTACGATAACCCTTTAAAGGCTTGCTGCGGCTTTGGAATGTATCTGAACAAAACCTAAAAATGATTTTTTAATGGTTACTTTTTTAGTTTGAAAATCCACATGGCGCCCCTTAATGCTCAATGGGGGTGCCAAAATCATGCTTGCCAACTGTTGTGTAAAGCAGATATCTGTAGATCTCCAAAATTCAATCTTGCAAACGTATTTGAAATACATAAGTTTTCATCAAAATAAATTTAAATAATTAATTTTAATACTAATATTGGCACCCCCTAACGTGGCGCACGGGGACATATGTCCTCCCTGCACCCCCTAGCTACGCCACTGCCGGGTGACACCATCACAAGGGGTGACACCAAACTGTAAAATTCCGTATGTTCCGTTGTTTGTTTGTTTTGTTTTTTATATATGGGGGGGGGGTTCCGAGCGGTAAAGCTCTGTGACGTCATCTTGGAGGGGTGTCTAAGATTTTGTGGCGGGGGGGGGGTAATAAAATATGAAAATATTGTCAACAAGTAATTATGTATAAAAAAATTAATGTAAATATATATAGGCATAGGCCCAATTAACTAATTAAAATATGGGGTCGTCCATAAAGTATGCCACGCTATTTTTAACTCCCCCCTCCACCCTGTCACAAATCTCGGACACCCCCCCCACCTAAAGTACGTCACTCTTTCGAACAAAACTAATTTTTTTATTAACTCAAACTGTCACACAATTTTTTCCCCTGTCACACTTTCTTACACCCCCATCCCCCCTCTGGGGCGTGACGTACTTTATGGACGGCCCCTAAGCTTAGGCGTAGGCCTTAGGCTTAACAAAATTTGATTAACAAAGTATTGAATTATAATTTAGAGTTATAGTTATAGATCTAGACTCTTGTCAAGAGTTTTATTTTTTCTTGTGTTTATGACCAAGGAGGAGCAAAATATTTTTTTAAACGTACCTTCATCTATCTTATAACATCATTATTAATTATTAGTTCTATTTCATAGATTCGAAATAACGAATTTTTTTTTCGTAATTTCTACGAACGATGGCAGTCTCCTTAGCCACAGTAGTAGATAGAATGAATATTTAAATATATTAACTCATTTTTAAACATGAGTCATAGTCATACTCATTCTACACATTCATTTGAATATTTTGAATTTAAAGTTGAAGTCTTTATTATTATTGTATTATTTATTTTCATTCTTTTAATTAAAAAAAAACAATATCTCTTTTAAAAGCCTAATTTAAATAAAATGCATATCTATTTCGTAATAAATCGTATATTGTTGTTGTTTTGACATTTTTTAAAAATAATAATGATTTGATATAAATTTGATTGATCACGAGCGATTTTATTAATTAATAGCACATCGTAGTCAACATAAACAACTCTCCTATGATGAACTTTGAACTTCAATTTGTAATAATTTGCCATGTAATATGGAGGTTGCGTAATAATACAAAAATATTTATAGTGCGTTTGTTTGATGCTTGATAGTGTGGACCAACCTTTAAATAACAATAATTACTAACACATTATGTAACTTGATCTCAAGATTTAAAGGTTTTTTTTCACGATCATACTGTTTCAATTTATAACGCAATTAATTACATCCAATTTGTCCAAATAGAAGTTTGACCATTTTCTGTTTGTGGACATGCTGAACCTTCCGTTTTCAGTTATCACACCATATTTCACAGCCATCGTTATTCCGTTAAGGTGGCTTTTATAAATCTTATAAATCCAAGCAGGCGTTAAGAGTGATCCTATAAATATTTATAGATTAAAAACCAAACACAAATAACGATCATTTGAATTTTTTCACTTGATTTTGCATCAGATAAATTAAAATAAGGCATAATGACGATTCAAATTATGTTTCTAAATCAAACCTTAACATTTTACTCGTTAACGTTTTTCTACGGATCGTCAGGATTAATAGATACCAGACCTTGACACCTTCAGTGTTTGTTAGTCTCCACTAACAGTCAGTGAAACAAATAAAACTGGCTTTGCTATTGTTGTAGAACTCTCTCAATTTCATGATGGCAAATAGTCAACTCATTGCATTTGTTTGGAGGCGTAGTTTGTCCACAGGATCTGAAAACTCGAACTGCTACGACCAACCGGGGAAAAAACAACCACTGGATTAACTCTTGTTAATTGGAACTGTGCTCGTCAACGAAAGTAAATTTCACTATTCTGGAGTAAAGCAGGTGGAATGAAATTTCGTGTTTGGGGATGAATGCTGACAGCAGACAGCATATAACACTTCATATATGATGTTGTAATGACGTTATAGTAAAACAGATTTACAAACATATATTTTTCAATATTCATAAACCGCGAAAACTGTCACGAATAATACCTACACTCTCTAGCATAAAACATAAAATTTAAACATTCTTTTTGAAATATGGATTAAATGGAATAGTAAAAAAATATGATGTAATACCACATGGGCAAATATATGATGTTTGAATAATCGAACCGTTTATAATGATAGTGATTTACACGTTTGCATGTTTTATCAAGTCATTTTATTGGAATGCCAAAACACGAATAGCCGCGTCACTTGTTTGGATGTGCTTATTTCCGTCTACAATATAATGAATTCTATAAGTAGCCCAATTTTATCGATTGATCGCTCAAAATTTGAAGAATCAGTGGATGTCAAGCAAAGTTTCAGTATCAAATTGAGGTATACTCTTTAAAAACAACAACAACAAAAACAGAAACGCACATTAGTGTGGTAAATTTTTTATTAATAAATTTCATTGTTTGGTAAAATTTATTGGTATCCTTACACGCGAAGATCTCAAAACTTGTATTTTATTAGAACAGCATTACAGATTCATATTTCGAATGACTTTTATTTCATCACTTAATTTTCTAAACTTATCCAAACTCTACCCTTGCAGTACGTAAGTTTGTAAGAAGAGCAAAGGTCGTATTTTCATTTTGAGCAGCCATCTGTGTACCCCTTATTTATCTTGTTCTTTATAACTGTAAAAAAATACAATAAAATGGGCAGTTAATGTAAAGCTTGGATTTTAAGAAATGATGGATACATTACCTTTTAAATAAGAAATGTGGCTAAAAGCTAATTGCAAACAATTAGTAAAAAAGAGTTTTGTCATAGAAAAATTATAAATATTATTTTATAGTGTCAATTTGTACTGTAGCCCCTTGTTTATCACGGGAAATTGGTTCCAAGATCAATGTCAAGAAATAAAGTCCCCCCCCCCAAAAAAAAAGTCTTCCACGGAGAGTTTCTTTTAAAAATTAAATCTCCCATTGAGATTTTCTTTACAAGAAAGATTCCCTGGTTAAAATAGAATCATCCCTTATATTGGAAAATAAGGTTGTATGAAGGTTTATCTCCTCCAATAAATATAGTATCGGTACTGCATTAATTTGTGCATGATTACTCACATTTTAACAATTCAACTTTTATTATTTGAGCATAAGCTTTTTTTTCTACACCAATCGTCTTTAGAGCGAGCAATATTCTCCGAGCCACAAAACTAACAATTTCTGTATTACTTGGTTTCTAGACAGCTATGATTAAGGTTATTATTTAGCAAACCATACACAACTTGGTAGCTGTGTCAAACACATCATGGTTTTGTAGAATAAAACCAGTTTTCCGTTTACTGTCTAATTCTTATTTATCAACATTGGAATTGTCACGTATAGCCTCCTGGCCTTCATTAAATTTTAAGCATAATTAGAATTAACGTGTATTTACTATTTCCATTTCTAGTTATTCATACCTGTGGTCCGTATGGAGAAGTTTTACTTGTTAAGGGCAATAGCCTTTCAAAAGAATGATGTTATCCAATTCAAAACGAATATCAGCTGCTTTGGGATTTTTTTTAGCTTCAAAGACGATTTGTCTTATCCCTTCAGGCAAAGGGGCACAATCAGTTTTCCAACTTCTGTCAGTTGTTGCATTGTAGGACAGAAGCAGTATCTTTTTAAAAAAATGAAACATTTGAGGTTAAAGCAAGGTTCAATTTGCACCCTGGAGTGTCTGAATATTATTCGTTTTATTGCTGTTTCTAGAATAAGTAATGTGCTTTGCTCTTTTTGCATACGGAATAAGAAAAGCGCTTTGTGTTATAGTACCTTTGAATTTCATTTGTAAGTTAGAATTAACTACCGTTTGATTTGCAGAGAAGTACAAGAAATGAGAAAAATAGATTTTAAACTATAGATTATAATGTTTTGTATAAGATCATCGATGACGCTGCATACAACATTATACCAACTTAGACATATTATTAAATGATGTACACATGTATACATTCATTTCCATACGTAGAACCATTTAATACTCAAAGAAGATGTAAATCCAATTTCACAGTCATTCCCCTTTGCAAAGTCATTTACATATACGCATGTCAGTAACAGTTTTATCTTTTGATGATATTACATGTGTATGGGAATTTTTTGACATGTCCTCAATTCCATTTGAGACTCCAGTCTATGGCGGATTAAGTGGCTGAACGGGCTAAAGCCAGGGGCCCCCGATGATTTAGGGCTCCCAAACTTAGCATATTTTATAATAAATGTGGACAAATGTATACATGAATTGCTGAAAATATGATAAATTAATAAAATCTCATTTATTAAAATGATCTCTTTTCCCACACAATAGTCTCAGCAGTCAAAAAACCTGATTTGATAGGCTCAATAACAGAAATTATTAAAGAATATTATATATATATTTTAAATTGACAAGCCTAAAGAGCTCTTGTGGCCGAATGTGAAGTACTACGGCTTGTGGTGCAAGCGGTGTCGGGTTCCATCCCCGGCTGGCGTGTGAATTTTTTTTTCCATGTGTTTTTTAATTTTATAAATTGTCTTTTACACTCAATTTTAGGATACCGGCAAAAAGTTATTTCTTCGAATTCGGTTTTTTCATGAATAATCATTTTGTTACAGTCTTATATTAGCTGCTAGCAATCATTTTATCTAAAGGTACACTGGCTGGATAGGGCCCCAGTTTGAATTGCAGCCAGGGGCCCCGTGCAGTCTTAATCCGCCCCTGACTCCAGTCACACTCCAGTAAAGACTCATAAGAATACAACACATATTGACGATATCATTATATAGCACGAAAGTTGGAATATAACACGAATTGGAAATTTCTTTTTCTTTATGGGCAGTTTAAATATAGAATTGGATAAGAACATAAAACAGCCTAGTGCCTCCGAAGACCTCATCAACTACAGTTACGCGATTGTTAATCAACATTGTTAATAATTATTTCCTAAACCAAATAGGGCTTGAAAGTATTTTGATAGAAAGTGAAAAAAAAACAACTAGTAGAAATTAAACCATGTAGAAATTTTTCAAATAAGTGAATTTATTCCTTTCTATAGTGTATAGTTTTTAAATATGAATAAATATTTGTTTTTAATTGAATGATATATCATTTTTCATATTTCGCATGTTGGCAATGGCATAGCTAGGAATTTGGGGGCCTGGGGGGCTTGACACCTACAATTAAACCTCATGACATTGTTTCCACGAAGACAAAGATGCAGTTAAGGAAATGTGTAAAGCTGGTATCGCAAACACATATTACAAAAAAAAGTTACAACTTTACTCTCCTTCCCAAGTGAAATAGATAAAAAAATTACCCTTTCCTCTTCGCTTATGGACGAGACATCTACACGTCCGTTGTTATTTCCCGCTGGTTCAAGGTGGTAGACAGCAAAGTCAAACCTCACACTCTGATAGTGGGCTTTGAATGGAACGGAAGTCAGCGACCAATACGTCCTTTCATCACCGCCAATATCCCCGTCATATTCTAATAACAGAAACCATTATATCAAATTGACAGACAGAGCAGTCAGAGAAAAGATGTGCAAGAACAAGAACTCCAGCGATTAGTTATGTCGTAGTATGAAGCGTGAAAAGTACAACTAACTATGGTGTAAGCATCCTTATATAATAAAAGGCTATGCTCCCTGTGGTCATCGATAGCGATTGGTCCCTCAAACACACATGACTACTACAGCCAATCATATTGAACACGTTTAAGGAGACGTTCAAAACGAGTTATTTTTGGTGCAGTATTTCTTCCAAGATTTTATTTTGAGTTCTGCGCGTTTGGATTTATAGTAAAAAAATCTCTGTTTGTACGAGTTATTATTTTAACTATAATGAATAGTATTTTTGACGTGATGCACATGTATGCCGGTCGAGACGGCTGTTGAAGGGGAGTTACAACATGCCACCGAGCGGTGACGGGACGTCCTTGGACGGGCTTTGTTGCTGGTAGTATAAATAATTAGGGCTGTTAACGATTAATTTAAATTAATCGTTAACTTTTGAAAAATTAACAATTAATTAATCGTTAATTTCGATAAAAGCCAAAAATTGAAATTGATGGTGTCTGTTGCATATACACAGTAATTCCTATACACAGTAATTCCTATACACAGTAATTCCTATACACAGTAATTCCTATACATAAAGTCATTTCCATAACTACAATTCCTATACACCAATTCATCTCACACACAAAATATACATCATTTACATAGATTGTGCCATACTCATCGTTATCACAGTGTCAGTAACATAAGAACACGCACTCAGCTCTTTACATGCGCACATTTTGTTAAAAAAAATAATTCGTTTAAATCAAATTATTGGCAATAATATTATTTAAAAACAGATGCGAATGCGAATCAAATATGTCATGATCCATTAATGTCCATGTCATTGTATATTGATAAGCTGTTTATCAAACACAAAATACTGTGAATGAACAAAATATTATAGTGA